>JAADXY010000438.1:0-23109 GCA_023338065.1 Phytopythium montanum
ATCCCGTTGCTCGAGACCATGACGGTCTCAGCACCTCCAGACCTCCCGGACAGATCGATCGGCGTCTCCTCGATGAAGAATCCGTCTTGCTCGAGGTGCAGCGGCGTCGCTCCAGCGTCGACCACCGACCGGATCGCCACGTCGACGCCTTTGCTGGCGTAACTCGCCAGCAGCTTCTCCGTTGTGAGCTCGCGGACGTTGCAACTCGAGCACAGCAGACACGCGAACACCAAGATGTCTTCATCCGGTCGCCTTGAGGTCGAGAACGCCTGGGTTACGCCGGCTGGATGCCCGAGGTACTCGCGGGAGAAGACCGACAGAGCACCACAGTGAGAGCAGCTGCATGCCGCGACGCTCAGAGGCTGCGGAGACGGCGACGGCTCGTGCAGCTGGTCAAGCGCTGCGGTCAGCAGCTTCTGCAGCATGTCGAGCGCGTCCAGCTTATACGTGACGCCCGTGAGCTTGGCCGGCGCCTTGCAGCGGAACGCGAGCGACAACATGTTCGGCCGGCTGGGCGAGTCAATGAGCGCGCCGACCGCGAGCACGTCGTGCAGTCTCCGTCTGATGGTCAAGTGGCTCGGGTCGTGGTCAGGAGTCGACAGCGTCTCGATCCAGCCACGGGTCTGTACGGTGAAATAAGCAATGTTAGCGCGGTCTTGCCAGCGAATGAGCGAGTGGTGAACATCCACAGACCCTACCTTGAGGTGAATCGTCGCTGCCAACCCATCGATTCCGAAGTGGAGGTCGTGCTTGGCGGACTCGTCGGCATTCAGCAGCACGCGGACGTCGTTCGGACTGCGGGGGTTGCTCCTTGGAAGCCCAGGCAATGACGACGAGCGGGTCGTTCGCGCCTCGAAATCGTCGGCGACCGAGTCGCTGGTCAGCATCGCCTCCTCCTCCTCAAAGTCCCGCATAAAGTCGCTCGTCGTGTACTTGCGACTTCTCTTCCGGGTCGTCGAGGAGGACTCGTCGCTGTCTTCGTCTGGTACGAGATCAGTTCATGGCTCATTAGTGTGATCAACATGCAGTTGAGCCATACAACAAGCATCCGTACCGGTCGAGAAGTCTACGTCGTGCTCTTCCGGGACCGACGCGACGACGATCGAGTCGCTCTTGACGCGGAAGTAGTCGTCGACCGTCCGGATGCCTTCTCTGAACGCCAACGACCCGGTCGCAGCCTTCTCCAATGCCTTCGAACCCGACGGTTGAGTGGTATCATCGTGACGAACTGAACTGCTTGTGACAGACTCGGCACGGCCGTCCTCGCTGACTCCACTTCCCGCGACCTGCTGCCGAATGTACTGGCGCAGTAGCGATGACTGTGGAGGGTTCTGGATGTCGACGACCTGCGGGGTGATAGCTTGAACGGCCGGCAGCGTCGGGTAGTCCATCACCAGCGTGTGCGTCTCGCTCCCGGCTATTGTGAGCCCGCCAGCCTGGGGGAAGACCTTGATCGCGTTCTCCGTGGCTTCTTGGTCAGCGAACGCCATCGCAGACTGCTTGGATAGTCGTAGCGAGCGGCAGATCTTCATACTCTCCACTTCTCCAGCTGTCCATGACTGTCCGTCCAGCTCCAGGTCGCTGCCAAGGAAGAAGAAGACCTCGCGACGGTAGTCCGCCCTGCGCGCGATCGGGTTGTGGCTGAGCTTGAGCACGCGCAGACTCGACAGCTCCACGAGCCTCTCGACCTCTGCTATCGCACTGATGAGGTTGTGCGAGACGTCGAGCGTTTCGAGCGTCTGCAGCGCCTCGAGGCCGTGGAGTGAGTGGATCTGGTTGACCGACAGGTCGAGCGAGCGCAGCTGCTTAAGCCCCTGGACCGGAGGGATCGACGGCAGTAGGTTGTGGCACAGCCTCAAGGTCTCGAGCGTCGGCGTCGCCAGCGGAGAGTCGAAGCGCTTGATCTCGTTCCAACCGAGGTCCAGCACCTTGACGGCCGTCAGTAGCGCCACCGACGCGTCCACGTCCGGCAGCGCGCAGCAGTTGAGCTCGAGCGTCTCGAGGCGGCTCCAGGCCACGGTGTTGGCCGCGTTTTCCGGTCCCAGCAGCTCGTTCAGCCCCTGCATGGGCGTGTGCTCAATGTGCATGGACTGCAACTGGCGCGCGAAGCAGCGAACGTTGCGGAGTAGCACGGCCTGCGAGTGCAGGATCTCGACCACACGCAGAGACGGGAAGATGTCGAGCTCGATGGGAGACGAGCGGGTTATGTCAGAGCCGTCCTGGACGTCCGAGCCGGCCTGGTGGAGACGCAGATGCCGCACCTCGCGCAGGATGGTCGAGAGCTTGAGCACCTGCAGGTGGCCGCCCAGCTTGGCCTTGCGCTGCAGCCGCGGCTGGATGGTCCACGCGTGCACGAGTCCCGTCTCAGCGTCGCGCTTGGGCTCCAGCGCGTCGCGCAGTCGCCGCGCCAGCGTGTCCACCTGCGCCACGCGCAGCGCCAGGAAGGCCGGCGAAGCGTTCGCGGCGGAGTCGTTGCTGCTGTTGTCGCCCAGCTCGTTCATGCGCTGCTGCAGCTGCTCCTCCAGCGCGCGCAGGAAGGCGTCCTCCTCGAGCTCCTCGTCCACGCAGATGTCCCCGGGGGCCGCCACGGGCGCCGCGTCCGCCAGGAATCCCATGAGCGGCGACAGCAGCGCGCGCACTTCAAGCCGCTGCATGGTCGGGTCTGCGTGTTGTTTGCTGAGCTTGGTGGAGAATGGGGTGGTCCATGAATGTGGTACCATGTACCATATACCAAAGACCAGCACTCACGCCATAGATTTGTGAGTGTATGCTGGGATGGTCAAAAAGAGTACCGTGTACCATGTTATCCGTCCTTCGTGCCGCCAAAGATTCACTCACCAACAAGAAAGAACATCACGAAGGGAGAACCCCCTGAAAAGGGAGGCTCGCGTTTGGACTTTTGGACGCCAGCAACGCGACCAAGCAAGCAGCAGCAGCCAGGACAGGGCAAGCAAGGCGGCGCTCTCGCTCGCTCTCTCCTCCCGGCGACGGTTCTCGGCGCCCGGCGAGCAGCAGACGTAGACGCAGACGCAGTCGCATCGCGCGCGGTCTCCTTCGGGCCGCTCCGTCCGCGCCGCGGGTCCAGGAGACGTCGCGCGGCGAGGAAGGATCGCGAGAAAGGGCAGGTGTCGGTGTTGGCAAGAGCAGCAGCGCCAGTGCCAGCGCCAGCAGGGCGGGTAGGCGGGAGCGACCGCATCGCGCGCGTGATATCTCGAGTATCACGGCCTCGCCGGCGACCATAGAGCCCTCCGCAGGCCTCGGGAGCCCCGCGACGAGCAGCAGCAGCGGCAGGAGCAGCAGCGACAGCAGCAGCAGCAGCAGCGCCGGCAAAGGCGCCGCGACGCAGGAGAAGAAGCTCCACCAGCGATCCATGGACAGACCGCCCGTGGACGCCAGCGAGAGCCAGAAGCGCCGCAAAAAGTCCCAGGAAGAGACGACACGAGGTACGTTGGTTGCGCTTCACCCCACGACGTAACCCACTGGCGGTCACGTGGCTCACTAATATGCTGTTGTGTGCCTGTCGACTGCCGCCTATTGCCGATACAGCGGACGAGATGGAGGAGGAGGAGCTCGAGCTGTTCCAGATCGTGCTGGAAGACCTGCGCGTCAAGTCGACGGTCGTGTGGCAGAACGCCGTCAAGACGCTCAACGCGGCGCTGGCGCACATTGACCGGTCAGAGAGCCAGCGGTTTCTCGACTACGCCTTCCCCAAGATCGTCAGCATCATGCTGGACCAGCAGTAAGTTCACCACCACCTTCATGACAACTGAATCGGGTACATCGCACTAACTTGGGTTATGTATGTGTGCGTCCACCACCGCCCACTGACAGCTCGAGCAAGATTGGGGCGTTCGAGAAGTCGTGCGTGACGCAGTGCCTGGCGGTGGCGGTGCAGCTGATCGTGGCGCTGATGCAGGCGGGCAAGCACCTGGAAGCGCTGCCGGTGCTCGTCATGATCTTCAACAAGAAGAAGACTTTCTACAAGGACCTGCGCACGTCGGCCATGATCGGCAGCTACTGGAACAAGGTACCCGGGTCGCCAGAGGTGCGCGCGCAGTGCATCGATGCGTTCTGCGAGGCCAAGGGCTTCCAGCTGCTGCTCGGCACGCTGGAGCACATGGTGCAGAGCCACGGCGAGGACAAGGAGCTGGACGCGGTGATCGACAGCGAGGACATCCGCACGCTGCTGCAGGCGCTGCTCGAGTTCCGCGCGTCCGTGCCGGACGACGTCTGCTCCAAGATCTGCGTGCTCATCATGACGTACTTCACCAAGATCCCGAACTCGGTGCTCAAGAAAGAGTCGAGCGACGCGGTGGGCGCCGTGCTGGCCATCATCCGGCGCCTCGTGGACGCGGGCATCGTCGAGTCGGAGGAGATCAACCGGCTCTGGCTCGAGATCACGCAGCGATACGTCGAGTCGACGTCGCTGCCGCTGCGCCTCTTCGGGCTCGAGCAGATCAACCAGATCGTCAACTGCGCGCAGGCGTCTCGCTCGTACCCGCCGCGGTACTTTGTGCGCAACGCCGGCACGGAGATCGTCAACGGCGTGTACACGCTCAAGCCGGACGCGACGAACGCGACGTACGTGCTCAAGCGCGACGAGACGGGCCAGGTGTTCACGCTCTTCTGCTGCACGATGAAGAGCGGGCTCAAGTGGTGGTTCATCTCGGAGGCGGACAAAATGCAGCCCGGGTCGGACCAGGACATTGACTACTACCAGCACCAGTCGCAGTACGAGGAGTACCTGCCGCCAACGCACAACTGGGTCGCCATTGGCAAGGGCGAGGCTCCTGCTCCCGAGCTGGTCGCCGACACGGTCCAGGCGGCCGGGGGGGAGGACATCTCTCGGCTGGACTACTTGCTGAGCTCCTGGGTGACCTCGAAGCGCATCATTGAGGAGATCTTCGGCGACCGCATCCACCGCGAGATCGTGTCGCGGAGCGCACTGCTGGTCAAGTTCCTCGCCGAGTCCAACAAGCTGGACGCGCACTGCCTGGACGTGATCTGGCAGTCGTGCATCCAGAAGGACCAGACGCTGGTGAACGAGATCCACAACTTGCTCATCACGACCGTGCCCTTCCTGTCGATCGAGCTTCTGCTGCACTTGGTCAAGAGCATCCACGAGTCGCTGCTGCAGAACCTGCGCCGCAGCGAGCCATTCCCGGAGCTGATCGCGTTCCTGCAGCGGCTGGCGACCAACTCGCCGAGCTTCCTGATGGACAGAAGTGCCGAGGTGACCACGGCGATCCTGCAGCTCCTGTGGTCGATCCAGATGCACTGCAACATTGCCAACTTCCGTCTCAGCCGAGGCCTTCGCGACTTTTTCCAGGAGGGACTGCGCAGTGAGTTCGGCGAGCCGCTGCGCAAGCTCTTCTTGAGCGAGTGTATCGACGGGATCAAACGCTCGTGCTTCTTGGATAAGACGTCGTCCCCGAAGAGCATCGGGAACGGTTCGCCGGCGGGAGCGGAGCCGTTTGAGAGCGATGCGACGGCGTCCAAGTCGCTGGAGCTGCTCAAGTTCCTGATCGACTCGTACCGACTGGAACAGGGAGCGGTGGTGGAGTCGTTGAACAGCGAACACGGCCTCGTTGCGCTGCTCTTTGACGAGCTGGCTGCATTCGTCGCCCGAAGCAATGACAAGCAGTCGGCCACGTACCGGACGGCGATCGGCCACCGGCTGGAGCTGATCCACTACGTCCACTTCAAGTCGCCGAACTTGGAGCTGAACATTCCGCAGATCGACCACCTGTGGAAGATTTTGTCGTCGACGCCAGCCGAGCGCGAGTTCTGCCTGGTGTTCTTCAACCAGACGAGCATGCGCGGCAGCCACCAGCCAGCCACGGTCGGGCCGACGAGCATGCTGCCGTCCTCGGCGTCCATCTCCTCGGCGTTCAGCTTGGAGGTGTGCGCCTACATCTTCAACGAGCTGTTGTGCCTGCAGACGGACTTCAACACGCTCGGCACGTCCGGTTACAAGTGCTTCAACACGTACTTTGCGGCGCTGAATGCGCAGCAGAAGAACACGGAGGCGCCGCTGCGTCTTCTTGGACTGGACGCGCTGTGGCGGATCGCGTTCGAGGCCCCGATGGACGTCTCGGACCTCGCGACCCGCGAGCTGCTGCGCGTGTACGAGCGGTACTCGGACGACCCGAGCACGTCAGAGGCCGACGTAGAGGCGACGCTCAAGGACTTTCTCAAGCGCGTGTTCGCGCAGCTGTCCAAGGTGCACGAGTGCAAGGCGGACGCACTCAAGCTGGTGCGCCACTGCTCGAGTCTACTCGTCGGTCTCGTGTCCAGCTCGCGCCGCAAGCAGCCGTCGTTCGTTCCTCACGGCTTGAGCGGCAGAGGCGCCTACTTCAGCGTCAAGCTGATCGCGCAGCGGATTCCTGGGTCCACGGGTGCTGGCGGTGCGGCGGGAGGACCCCACCAGGACAACTCGATCCGGACGCTGCAGACGTCGGTGTACTCGAACCAGTCGCTGTGGCTCTTCCGCCGGCAGCTCGAGAAAGTCGTGGGTCATCCGATGCAGCAGACCAAGATCCTGATGGCAGGGTCCGGCGTCACTGGCGACCAGAAGACGCTGGCGGACCTGCACATCACCGAGTCAAGCGAGCTGCGCGTGCTCATGTTCAACACGATCGTGCAGCGCGGCGCGACGTCTCCGATCGAGCACTCGACGCAGCACCTCAACTTCTCGGCCAAGAAGGACGTGCTGCACCCGGGCGAGATCATTTCGAACGACTCGACGTACTTCCACGTGCTCTTCCGCGTGCTGGACATCGTCGAGGGCCACGACGTGCACGAAGTCTTGTGGGAGTTCCTGAAGAAGATCCCGACGAGCGTCGAGCTGCTGGACCGCGTCGCCAACATTGGCGGGCCGTCCGCGCCGCCGTTGCCAAGCAGCGACGACGACGATGTAACCATGACGACGCCATCGACTGACGACCCGCCGACGACAGCCAATGCAGGGTGGTCGTCGCTGTTGCGCAGCGGTGCATCGTACCACGAAGCGATCTACACGCTGCAGATCATGGACGCGCTGTTGCTGCCGTCGGACGCCAAGAAGATCCCGTTCGCGAGGGCGTACCTGCAGCGCTTCATATCGGGCGGCGGCTTCCACGAGGTGCTCTCGTACTTCATCGGCGCCAACTTCCACGCGAGCTCGTTCAACGAGGGTCCTGCTGTGGCGCTGCGCATCCTCAAGTTCTGCCTGTTCGACTCGGAGCACAGCGACGTGATGCTAGCCGCAGTGAGCGACGGTGCTGCTGCTGTTGTCGAGGCAGCACCAGTTGCTGGAGACCAAGGAGCCGGCGGCTCGGCGGCGGAGGCTGTGTCCAAGTCCAGGATCGTGGTGGAACACAGTCGCTACGACGACCTCGTGCTCAAGATCGCGGAGCTCGTGGTGTCCGAGTTCGGCCGCGCCGAGGAGACGCTGGACCGGAAGCCGACGCTCCGCATTCTGATTGAAGCCGTCAAGACGGTCGAGTCCATCGTCGCGATCGCGCCGGACGCGGCCGAGAAGTACATGAGCTCGGTGGCGCTACGTCCACTCGTGGTTTCCATCCTCCTCAAGATCGAGTCGGACCACGTCCGCGCGCAGTGGCTGTCGTCACTTCGGTCCGTCTGTTGCGCGTCTACCAGCGCGGCACAGGCGATCTACGCGGAGTTCATCGCGTCGATCGACCGGATCGAGGAGACCACGGTCCCGTGCGACCAGTACGCGAGCATGCTGGTCTTCCTCGCGCAGCTGGACGGCATGATGGACGAGTGCCGCGCGCTCGCACAGCGTGTCGTGCTCAAGTTCCGCGCCGGCTTTTCGAGCAAGTTCATCGCGTGCAACGAGCACTCGAGCGAGGTGCTGGTCGGTTTCCTCGAGTTTCTGCGTGAAGTGATCGTGTCGCACGCCGAAGTCCGCGCTGCGATCGCGCGTGAAGTCGTCGACGTCGTGTACGAGGAGTGTTTGTTCACGCTGCCGAGCGAGGAGCGTCGACGCTGTCCGTTGTGCGTGTCGATCGAGACTCGACGACCGGCGTTCAAGCTGCTGGCGAGCGCCATCTCGTCGGACTCTACGATTCTGCACGACCTGCATGGTCGTCTCCCGCGGTTGTTCACTCGGAGCGAAGAGCTGCGCAACAAGTGGGGCCAGGAGAACAACATCAAGACGAGAGGCAACGGCGAGCACGTGGGGCTCAAGAACCAGGGCTGCTCGTGCTACATGAACTCGTTCCTGCAGCAGCTGTTCATGCACCCGACGATCCGCCAGGGCCTGCTGGCTGCCAAGGTGGCGCCGCGGTCGACGCCGACGGAGCCGACGAAGGCCGAGGCCGAGCAGGTCCCCGAGCGACTCGTGGGCTGCCGCGTCGCCGTCGAGTGCCTTGGCGGCCGCGTGTACGAGGCTAACGTCGTCGGCTTCGACAGCGCGACGCGCTGTCACACGCTGCGCTACGAAGACGGCCGTGAAGCGAGCTTCGTCCTCGCGGAAGGGCGTCCGGGCAACGAGAACGGGCGCTACGTGATCCTGCAGCCCGAGATGGTGGGCATCGACGCGACGCTCGAGGTGCTGCGCCAGGTCCAGCGCACGTTCTGCTACCTGCGCGACAGCGAGATGCGGTACTTCAACCCGAAGGCGCTCGTGGACTCGTGCACGTGCCTGAACCTCGAGTTCTCGGTTTACCAGCAGAACGACGCGAGCGAGTTCTGCGATAAGCTGCTGGACCGGCTGGAGACGGGTCTGAAGACGACCCCGCAGGGCACGCGGTGCCTGCAGGAGGCGATCGGCGGGAAGCTCATCTCGCAGAAGCTCCCCAAGGGCTGCGACCACCGCTACGAGCGCGAGGAGCCGTTCATCCGCCTCGAGCTGCAGATCCGCGGTAAGGAGAGCATCGAGGAGTCGCTTGCCGCCTTCGTCGAGGGCGAAGTGATGGACGGCGACAACAAGGTCGAGTGCGAGTCGTGCGGCACGAAGAAGGCGGCGGTGCGGCGCACGTGCTTCGGGACGCTGCCCAACCTGCTCATCCTACACCTGAAGCGCTTCGACTTGGACTACACGACGTTCGAGACGGTCAAGCTCAACAACCGCTGCTCGTTCCCGATGAACCTCATGATGAAGCCGTACACCAAGGCCGGTATCGAGGAGCAGGAGGCGAGCATCGTGCGTGAGAGCGCGTCGCCGGACGACGAGGACATGGAGTCGGACGCGTCGAGCGGCTCGGACGAGTTCATGCCGGACGTGAACGGCGCCGCGGACGACACGGACGACGACCTCGCGGCCGTCAAGCCCGACTCGCCGCGGAGCAACAGCAGCAACAGCAGCACGAGCAGCGTCAATGCTCACGTCGGCGACGACAACGAGTCGCCCGATGCTGTGGTGTCAGTTGGCGCTGTGGATGGTGACGCTGGTGGAGCGTCGAAGGCGAGCCGCAAGCACAGCCACGGGTCAAAGGACAGCGCGACGTCATCGGACCCGGACTACGAGTACCGACTGAAGGGCATCCTTGTGCACTCTGGCGTGGCGCAGGGCGGGCACTACTACTCGTTCATCTACGACCATGTGTCGGAGAAGTGGTTCAAGTTCGACGACGAGGACGTGACGCCATTCGACCCGGCCAACATCGAGGCCGAGTGCTTTGGCGGCGTCCAGCGCCGCTCATGGCACGGATCGAGCAACGCGATGGAGATGGAGGTGTTCAGCAATGCGCTCATGCTCTTCTACGAGAAGGTGGTGCCTGCGCACGTGGACGTGACGGCGGAAGGCGCGGCGAGCGAGGTCATGACGGACGTGAGCGCGCTTGAGGGCGAGCGGTGCGACTACGAGGCCGAGGTGTGGAAGGCGAACGAGGTCTTCCTGCAGAACTCGTACCTGTTCGACGTCGAGTTCCACGAGTTCCTGCGCGAGATGGTCCAGTCCAAGTACATGAAGGACTCGTCGTCGCTGCCGTCGCCCCCGCTGTCCCCGTCTGGAGACGCCGCGATGGTGCCGGCCCCCACTCCCGGGTCGCCAGGCGTGGACGAGAGTCTCCAGGCGACGCTCGCGGACATTGGCGTCGAGTTCGTGCTCGGTGTGCTGCTGCACTCGCGCGAGAAGCATGGCATCGCGCGCTGGATCACGGTGCTGTCGGCCAAGTTCGCCAAGCACAAGAGCATCTGCGCGCGCTTCTTCCGCACGCTGGCGACGGCCAAGCGCACCGACTGGCTGCGCAGCCTCCTGTTCGAGTGCCCCGACTCCATCGCGCGCCAGTCGTTCGTGCACCTCGTGTCCCGCGCGCTGACGGCGTACGACGCGCACATGGCGAGCGACGGCTCGGCTTCAATTGACTCGGAGGACGCGCGGGTGCTGACGCTGCTGTCGCGGGCGCTCGCCGAGTTCCTAGACCAGACGTCTGTGGTGCAGCAGTCCCACCTGGAGGAGTGCTTCATGCTGATCCGCAACTGCGGCGAGATCAGTAGCGTCATGCGCGCGCTGTTCCAACAGCAGGAGATGATCGCGCGGCTCGTCGGCTTCTTCCTCAGCGACCGCGCTCCTGCAGCGCTCAAGGAGGCATTCCCGGCCTCCCACGCGCTCTCAAGCTCGTCGGCGCTCACGGCGTCGGCGGTGGCTGCGGCCACGCACCGCTACGCGTCGCCCGACTACCAGTACTTGCTGGAGGCGATCATCGCGATCCTGGGGCTGCCGCGCCGCTCGACGGAGCCGCTGCTGGCCGAGAGCAGCGCGCAGTACCCGCACCGCGTAGCGCTGTCGGACAAGGCCGAGGCGGCGCTCACAGAGGTGTTCAATGACTACCAGACGGCAGAGAGCGGCGGCGGACTGGGCGTCGCCGAGCTCATGAAGTTCCTGCGCGCGTCCACCAGCTCGGTGGGCAACAGCAACGCGCTGGAACAGAACGCGCGCGCGTTCCTGGCCAAGTACGGCAGCCGCGAGGCAACATTGCCGCGCGTCGAGCTCGACGGGTTCCTCACGTACTACACGGACGCGGCGGCCGCGTCGACCAAGAACGTGCTGCAGGACCTGCGCGCGTTCGGGTTCGGCGAGGACCTGCGCCGCCACAGCAAGTCGCTGCCGCCGGCGTCGACGGTACTGGCCGGTCTGAGTCCACTCAGCCGCTCGGCGCTGCTCAACGACGTGTTCATGGACTCTGCGCTCGAGGAAGATGCCGAGACGGTGGGCGACCTGATGCTGCGCATCAGCATCGGGGACGCCGAAACGTCCGAGATGCTGACGCGCGCGTTGCTGCAGTGCATGAACGGCGCCGAG
Organism: Phytopythium montanum; assembly: GCA_023338065.1. NCBI lineage: Eukaryota > Oomycota > Peronosporomycetes > Pythiales > Pythiaceae > Phytopythium > Phytopythium montanum. The sequence continues at coordinate 11,252 of JAADXY010000438.1, forward strand.
AGCGGCTGGAAGGGCCAGCCCGTCGTTGACGTGTGCGCGCTGGCGCTGCAGAATCTGCTGGCGTACGAGTTCCCGTTCCAGAGCCGGCTGATCGAGCTGGCGCTGCTGGCGCCCGACTTTGGGCTGCTGAGCACGGCGCAGACCCGCGCGCGCTTCGGCACGGGCAGCGCCAACCTGACGACGGCCACGCACGTGGCGCTGTTCGTGTACCGGCAGCTAACGGTGACGCTCGAGCTGCATAGCAAGGTGCCGGCCGTGGCGACGTGGCTGGCCGGCCACGCCGGCGCGTGGGAGTGGCTGTACGAGTGGCTGCGCGTCGAGTCGCTCAAGCCGAGCCTGGGCGGCCGCATGTCGGTGCTGACGCGCGAGCCGGCCAAGCTGGACGTGCTGCTGCGGCTGGGCGAGGCCCTGGGCGTGGCGTTCCGGGAGGAGGAGCGCTGCTACGTGGTCGACGGCGCGGGCTTCGCGAACGTGAACGGTATTTATAAGAGCACGACGCACACGCACGACAACTGCCTGACGTACGCCTGCATCAAGGGCGAGACGGAGTACACGCTGTTCCGGTGCTGCATGCCGAGCAAGGCGCGGCGCTGGTACATTTCGTACTCGCCCAACAAGAACCTGCTGGGCACCATGTCGGACGAGGACTTCTACTTCGTGCAGTCGCACGTGGACCACGAGCTGCCGCCAGAGGACGGGTGGAAGGTCTGGGTCAAGAACGACAAGGCGCAGCCGCCAGTGCCGACCGTGCGGCTCTACAGCTCAACCGTCAGCGGTGGCGGCAGCCGCGGGGAAGGAGGAGACGGAGATGGAGACATGGAGCTGGACGCGCACGGCAACGCGGCGATCCAGAGCATCGACGAGGAGTTCGCCGACGCGGACGGAGGCGTGGACGTGGACGGTGACGCGGACGCCGACACGGTCGAGTACGACGACAGCGAGGACGAGATCCGCGTGAGCAACGAGCGCTTCCAGGCCGTGCACCTAGACAACCAGGAGGACGGCGAGCCCAGCAGCGGCACGGACGACTTTATGTGAGCGCGACTGACTGCCTCGAGCGACCGACTGGGTGCCTCGAGCGACTGACTGCCTCGACTCGAGCGACGCCAGGCAGGCCCAGTCAGTCAGCTGGACGCCTGCAGCTGTGGCTGCGCTGTATTTCCCCTGCATGTGTTCATGGTTGCTATCCAATGGCGGTGCTGTGATCTGTCGGTCTCGGTCGTCCTCGGTCTCTGTCGCCCTCAAGCTCGAGTCAGTCGGTGGATATATCAGGTCGATAGCTACGCTAAGCACATGCATGGCGAGGACGGAGAGGCGGGGATCCAAGGGGAAGGCGTCGCTTGCAGCCCACAAAGACGATGGCTGCGGCTGGCTGCGGCTGCATATGGCGGCGACTATGGCATCCGCATGGCGAAAGGTCCGCGTCGCCTTCAAGCTGTGAGCCGAGCGACATAGACACCGCACGCGGTTGAAGGTGCTGACGCTTATCAGATCAGTGTCCACCACTAGGCACTACGAAAGTATCCAAGGGGAGGGAGGGGACTCCGTCGATGGCTTCAGCCTGACGTTCAGGATGCGAGCAACGCAATTGAGGATTCCTCGTGCACGCAGGCAGGAGGAAAGGTGTCGCCAGCCAGCCAGCCACCCTTTACCTTTTTTTTCGCGCATCCATCTTGGCCACATTGCATCCTGAATCGTCGACTGGACGGTTCAGCGCATTGATATAACAGACAAAATCGGGCGTTTCAGCATGCGGAGCCCTTGCCGCGACGTCTGTGATGCGCCAAAACGTCACGCGACTCAGTACTCTTCCAAACAGAGCAGTGTGGATACCTCTACACTATGTACTGCTACGAGTGAGGTTGCGGCGCCGTCCACGAAGCCAGCTGGCCCGCCGAGCCTTTCGCGGAAGCTGCGGCGCTCTTGGTCCGTCCTGCCGTCGTCCTGCCGTCGTCCGCTCGCGGAAACCTGCTGGCCGCGAAACATGGCTGCTTGCCTTCCGCGCCGTCTCGGGTCAATCACTGGCGCTTTGTATGGATTGGTCGCGCGAGGGTGACGCGCTCTCTCGCGCTTTGTAAATGCACCCCTGCCCGCGACATGAACTCGGATCGCTCTCGTCCATACAGCGCCTCGGCGACGACCGCACGACTGCGACGTGCACCGGTTGGCGGCGGCGGACCGGCACCGACCGACTCGCTGGGAGCCCCGGAGCAGCCGTCCAGCAGCATCCGCCCAGTTGCCAACTCGCGCGCGCGACTAAGCCGACCGACCGACCGACCGACGGCCAGCAGTCTCCGCGGAACGCGCCAGCACGCCAGCCCCGCCCCAAGAAGGACGCGCCGCCGTTCCGCCCCAGCAGCAGACCGAGCAGACCGAGCACCACTTCCGCCCCGGGCTCTTCTGCCGCATCGGCCCACTTCCGCTTTCGCCGCGCCACGAGGACCTTCCGCCCCCTCCCCCCTCCAAGCGTCCGTTCTCCTTCCTCCTTCCTCCATCCTCCTCCTTCCACACGCCCCCAGACACCGGCATAGCATACAGCGGGTCCACTCTCCGCCTCCTCGAGCGTTTCGTCCGCGTCGCCGCGTCTGCCTGAGCCTGAGCTGAGCCAAGACCGGTGGACGACCAGCGAGAGAGCGAGGCGCGCAGGGCGATGGCCACGACCGAGATGGCCATGCCGACCGAGGCGCGGCCGCGCGGGCGATCCGCCTGGAGCCGCTGCGACCAGGCCGTGGCGCGCATCGCGCCCATCTCGACCACGACGTGCCAGGTGTGCGGCGCGCAGATCGCGCAGGGCGCCTGGCAGCTCGGCCTCATGTTCATCCACGTCGAGGGCTTCATGCTCATGGAGTGGTACCACCTGCAGTGCGCGCGGCGCATGCCCGGCGCCGGGCTCGCCGAGCTCATCGAGACCGTGCAGACCGAGATGACGCCCGAGCAGAGGCAGGACTTCACCGCCGCCTTCAACGAGGCCGCCCTCGGCGCCTGACCTCCAGTCCAAACCTCTCATGTCCAGTCCCGTGCCGTCCGTCTATCCGTCTGTCTCCGTCTCCGTCTCCGTCTCCGTCTCCGTCTCGAGTCCAGTGCCGTGCCCCTCCGTGTGGTCCTGACAAGCCACAAGCAACCGCAAGCGATCGATAGACGCCCACCGCTTATAGAAGACGACGGCGCGGCCTAGCTCGCCGCTGCGCCGCGCAGTACCATAGCAAGCAACCCAGTTCGCCAGCATACTACACCCCATACACTTGAAGATTCCCATACAACGACAACATGACCAGTGCTTCGCTCGCTTCTCCACTCTCGTTCGCGCCGACAAGACGACTCGTCGACGCCTCAACCCCGCGCATGCATTCCCCCAGTCTTTACCGTCTTGATCTGCCTCGCACCAACCACCACCTAGTAGAAGTAGTGCCCAGCCAGCCGCCTAGTCCTCCTTATCGGCGGCCTTGGCCTTGAGCGACCACTTGTCGCGCTTGATGTCGAGGTGCAGCGGGGCCCAGTGCAGCTTGTCGGGTTCGACCTGCGGGCCCTTCCTGCTCAGCTGCTGCAGCTGTGCGTCCACAATGTCGGACGGCACGACGAAGACGTACTGGCCGTTGACGTACTTGATCATGTGCAGGTGCTGCAGCGTGCCGATGACGTCCTCGTTCTTGATGGACGTGAGCCGCGTGAGCTCCATGATGGACACCTCGCGCTCTGGGCAGGCCCGCAGGATGCGCAGCAGCTCGCCCGTCCAGTAGCTGCGGTAGCTCACGAGCCCGAGGTCCGACAGCGGCTTCTCGGGCGACCCGACCTTCTCCTCCTTCTTGCTCAGCTCGTACGAGAACTGGATGATGAAGTGCCCGTAGCCCTTGCGCTGGTGGCACGGGAACGTGAGGATGCACGCCAGGTTGTAGCCCAGCTCCGAGTACTTTTCCTTGGAGAAGTACCCGACCGGGTGGAACCCGCGCGCGTCCACCTCGCACACGACGTAGAACAGGAACGGGTCCACGTCGTAGTACAGCGTCTTGTGGTCCAAGAAGAGCTTGGCCAGGTAGCACAGGTTCTGGCAGTAGATCTTGGACACGGCGCCGTCCACTTCGAACACGCTCAGCCCTTCGTGCCGGTAGATCTCGTTGCCAGGCGGGTGCTTCAAGCCCAGACAGCGGTCAGAATCCAGAGAGTCACTTGGCTTTGGTATGGCCACGCACCCGGTTGCACGCGCGCCGCTCCTGGTGCAGCACCAGCTCGCGCTTGAAGCAGAAGAAGGCCATGCAGAACTCGCAGAAGTACAGCTGCCGATGCGCACACAGCACTATAGTCAGTCCAAGTGTATCCTTCCGCCCGCCACTCGCCCTCACGTACGCAGTCAATGTGGCCGTCAGGGAAGAACTCCTTGGGGAACGGAGAAAAGTACCACGCGGCCATGCGGAAGCGCCCAATCTCCACAAATCGCACGTTCTACCAGCCGGTCATCAGTCACGACCACACCGTCAGCACCGCCACCTCTGCCCGCCTTAAATCCTCCCAGGAAACGCATGCAAACCTTGACTTTGGTGACCTCTTCGTGCTCGCGGATGCTGGCGGCGTCCATGCCCTCGTGCTCGTCGTGCTCGTCCGGCGGCGCGAAATCGTGGTCGTCCGTCGCCTTGCGCTTCTGCCCGCGCGTCCGCGTGCTCTTGGCGTCCGCGTCGGCCGCTCCTCCGCCCGCTCCAACGTCAGTCGTAGCCCCGGAGCCGGAGCCGACGCCTGCACCAGCGCCTGCGCCCGCCGACTTGCTCCGGTGCTTGTGCCGCTCCTTCTCCTTAGCGTCCTGCTCCTCCAGGCTGCGCTTCTCCTCGTCCGTGCCGGCGCGCACGATCTCGTGCTCGTTGATCCACTCGTCCATGCGCCGGTTGAACTGCCGCATTCGCTCACAAAGGCTCTGTTAGCGCTCCATACTCCCCAGTAAGGACGGATACATGACCTCAGAGCTCGACGTACATCATGCCAGTGCACGTAGTACTTGAACTTGTCCTTGGCGACCTCCTCTGCGCCGCATGACGACCGCAACCGACGCATTCCGAAGGTCAGTTCCTGCCGGCTGTATTCCCCCTTACGCGCTTAGCAAGGCCGCTAGAGGCGCGTACTGCGGTCAACGACCACGCATGTGCGCTCGCCCTGGCCCATCCAGCGCGCCACGAGCGTCGCGCCCGCCGGGAACCCCGCGCCGCCGCCGCCGCCGCCGCTCGCCGCCTTCTTGTCCTCGTCCTTGGGCATGGAGTTCGTGTGGCAAACCCGGTACAACCCGTGAGTATAATATGCTGCAGGTCGGAGCTCTTCGAATGCCATCTATTTACCAAATATAACATTTGCCAGAGGTTCAACTGGTCACACACCCGAGGTTGTGGCACTTCGAGTAGCCACTGCCATGGCCGCCGGCGCGAGCAGCAGCAGCGCCAGCGCGTCGACTACCAGCAACGCGACGCCGTCGAAGAGGAACTTGGGGGCGAAGATGGCCCAGACCATGAGGTGGCGCCGCTGCAGCGCCACGAAGGCCGTCGACACGGCCGCGGGCAGCGCCAGCGACGCCAGGAAGGCCAGCAGCGCCGCTCGCCACGCGGTTGACGACCCAATTGGCTCAGTGGCGCCGCCTACAAGCAGCCAGGGCAGTGCCAGCAGCCCCAGCGCGTAGTTGCCGAACGTGTTGAGCGCCAGCAGCGCGCCGGACGCGTGGAACTGGAAGGCGTCGAGCCCCACGAAGCCCGCGGCGTTCTGCAGACTCGTGAACGTGTTCTGGTGGCCCGTGAAGAAGAAGGCGTGGCTCGCGGCGCTCGGCAACAGCAGCACCCACGCCGGTCGGGCTTCAGATGTATCAACAGGCTTGGATTTGGAGCACGAAGTCGCCGTTCGAGCGACAAAGGCGAGGCTGAGCAGCTGCAGCGAGGCGCTCAAGACAGACACGGGGGACGACGGGCCGAGCACCAGCATGTAGCACGGCACGAACTGCCAGAAGAGCCCCAGCAACAGCCAACCCGTCGCGTCTTCCCCGCGCGTTGACCGCCACCAGAAGACGCCGAGAGGCGCCAGGAAGCTCAGGTACACTGCTCGAGGCAGCCACAGACGCAGTACCGCCCATGAACTTGGCGCTGTGGCCCAGTAAAGCGCACAAGCGACGCAGTTGACGGCGACGGCGACAGTCAGCGATGGGAACCGGCCGTCGAGGCAGCCAAAGCTCTTGAAGAAGGACGAGAAGAGCGACGCGAGCGCGACCAGAGTGACCAGCGGGATGTACGTCCGCAGTAGAGTCGGCGTCGACTGGATGATGTTGGGCGGTTCTAACGCGCTGGCCAACCGAGAGATGGCGATGAACACCACAGCTGCAACGGTGCGGGACTTGCGGAGACCAGTCTCGACCGCTGGTCCTGTCCGCTGCGCGTGGAAGAGCAGGAAGAACCCGATGGTCTCGGACAGGAACGTCATGACCTTGTCCTCGGCCACGATGTAGCTGTTGGACAGCAGTGCGAGCGAGTGCATCAGCGCCACGCCGAACGCCACGACTCGCACGCTGTCGGTAGTTCCCACAAAGTTCCTCACACCCTTCAGCTCTCGTCGTAGATGCCACGTTCGCACCGACGCGGACGCCAGCGCTAGTGTCGTGAGGACCGCAAGCGCTCGAGACAGGGGCGATGCTGGCAGCCAGCGCGTCAATGGGTGCGAGCTTGGCAGGAAGAGCGCAGTGACAGCCGAGACGCCTCCCGCTACCATGGCAACCATGGCGGTCTTGGCGGCGCTATTGACCGTAAAGGCTCGCTGGTCGCACAACATGGCCACGCTCGGGTTCAGACAGTCGAGTGCGAGCAGCAGCAGCGACCAGGTGAGCAGAAGGAACCCCCACGCCATGCTGCACAGGTCGAACTGCGTCCAGATGGACCGCCCGAGCGCTAGTGCCTCGCGCAGGTACTGCTGCTGGCGGCTCACGAGGTTTTCGAGCAGCTCGACCTTTCTGGTCAGCGTCGACGGAGACACCACCGCCGGATCCATCTCGAGGAAAGCTAGCTCGTCTTTGACGACGCTGATCCCGAGCAGCATCCGCTCCAGCGCGTCATACGCTTGCGCTGGCAACTTGGACGCCGACGAGTACGTCCACAGGTAGCGCCTAACTTGGTCCACATTGAGCCGTAGCGCCGCCTCGAGCGACTCGAGCGCTGCTGCCAGTCGATGCTCTCTGCCTGCTCCGCCTTTGTTGACGTTGCCATCAGCCAATGTAGAGCCCTGACCCCCAGGCTGCGGCGAGAAGAAGAGCGAGGGGATGACACTGCCGAGGTTGCCGAACGGGATGGGCAATCCGCTGAGCAGCGCCAGCGTCGGCACGAGGTCCACCTGCGGGATCTCTTGGCCCCAGCGCTGTGCGTACGGCCGCAGCTCGTCCGCGACGATCGGCTGCTTGGCGTACAGGAAGAGCGCGGCGCCCGTCTCGTCGTCCGTCGCGCCGCCGTGGTTGCCGTCTGGGGACATGCCGTGGTCGCCGAGCACCGCGAGCAGCGTGTCATTATCAGGTAGCGCGTCCAGCAGGCGGCGCAGCACGCGGTTCATCTCGTCGAGCTTCTGCGCCATGAAGACGCTGCTGGGCCCGTGCGTGTGGCCGACGTGGTCGACGCCCAGGAAGTGCGCGATGAGCAGGTCCCAGTCCTGGCGCGCGAGCTCCGGGAACAGGTGCCGCTCCACGCCGCGGTCCACCGTGTCCAGGTCCTTGACGTTGAACGAGTCGAACGCGTACTTGCGCTTGAAGAAGGTGTCCCCGTACAGCGCGTCCCACGTGTCGTCGCCCATGAAGACGACGCCGCGGCCCTGCGCGCGCAGCTGCCGCAGCAAATTGTCCTCGGCGATGGCGCTGCTGCTCGCCATGTTGTCCTTGATGTCCAGGAACGTGGGCAGCGAGCCCGTCGTGAGCCCCTTGAGCCGCTGCATGGTCATCGTCGGCGGGTCCGCCACGAACTTGAACAGCAGGCTGTGGCTCGGCCGCGTCGCCAGCGTCTCGGTTAGCACTGGGAGGCGGTTTAGGAAGAAGGACGGCGAGGCGGCGCCGCGCTCCGATCGCACAAAGTCGAAGCGCAGCGCGTCGATCACCACGAACACGACGCGGCGGAAGCGCGAGGGCAGCCAGCACTCGCCCGGCGCGTCGTCATTGGAGTTGTCGGAGTGGCGCAGGTTCTGGCGCGAGTGGTGGGGCTGATGAAGCGATGCTGAAGCCGGATGCACGCGGCAGTCGCTCACGTCCGGCACCTCAAAGCGTGTCAGGAAGAAGCCGGTCGTGAACAGGTACAGCGCCGCCGTGTGTAGCAGCAGGAGCCATGCCACGGGCATCAGCAATGGCAAACGCATTCTCGTGGCTTGACCAGTGTGGTGAATTGCCACGATGGTGGAGAAGTGCCAAAATGACGCCAGACCAAAGTGTCATCGGACCAAAGTGCCATCGAGCCAAAGTGCCATTGAACCAAAGTGTCATTGGACCAAAGTACCAAAAATGAGACTATGGGACGAGCCGGCTCAATTTTGATTTAACTGTTAATTAACATTTAACTCATAACTACCATAATGAACACAAGTCGATTGTTCTCTGAGAAAAATAACACAATGGATACGTACCAAAATAAATGGTCTAAGACCAAAATGGTGTCGGGTCAAAACGTTACGGGACCAAAATGGGTCACACCAATTTGGTCCAAGACACGAAACGGCGCGCTTTTGAAAGCCGGACCTACCTCTGTGGCGCTTGGCCATTGGCATGGCCGTCGGTCGAGCCTGAAACCGAGCGCGAATGGAAAGCGTGCACGAACGGAAACCGTCGACTGCTGGAGGCATGCCATGCCATGGAAGTCTGCGGCGTCCACGCGTCCACGACCCTCTAGGCTCCACCTCTGCTCATTCCTGAACCTGCCTGCGACCGCGCAGAGAGACCCCCCGCCAACATCAACAGCACATCGACGACCGAAGGGCCTGTAAACAGTAGTTCGAGCCCGCTATGGCCCGCTTCGCCATCCTCCGCTCGCTGCTGCCAGCGCTGGCAGTGCTCGTACTGACGGCGGCGGCGTCGCTCTCGACCAGCCACGCGGCTTTGCCGACCGCGCGCGAGTCGCGCCGGTGCTTTGCGGACGACTTCATGTTCGGCGCCGCGACGGCCGCATACCAGGTCGAAGGCGCGTGGAACGAGAGCAGTCGGTCGCCGAGCATCTGGGACGCCTTCTGCCGCGCCAAGTCGCCCAAGCTCGAGTGCGCCGACGTGGCCGACGACTTCTTCCACCGGTACCGCGAGGACGTGCAGCTCATGGTCGCCACGGGGCTCCAGAGCTTTCGTTTCTCCATCTCCTGGTCGCGGCTGATGGCCTGGGACGACGCCGCGCAGCGCATGCTGCCCAACCCGGCGGGCATCGCCTTCTACCACGCGCTCATCGACGAGCTGCGCGCCAACAACATCGCGCCGCTCGCGACGCTGTACCACTGGGACCTGCCGCTGGCGCTGCACACGGAGCTGTCGCCGCCCGGGTGGCTGAGCCGGGAGATCGTCAGCCACTTCGCCGAGTACGCCGAGCTGGCGTTCCGCGAGTTCGGCGGCAAGGTGCCCATCTGGAGCACCTTTAACGAGCCGTGGACGTTCGCGACGGCGGGGTACGGCACCGGCGCGCACGCCCCCGGGCTCAAGCGCTCGGGCACCAACTCGTACATGGTGGCGCACCACGTGCTGCTGTCGCACGGCGCCGCGGTCCGCCGCTTCCGCGAGATCAAGAGCCACGAGAGCGGCGTGGTGCTGTCGTCGGCGCGCATCGGCATCGTGCTGAACGCCGACTTTGGCTACCCGCTGAACGGGTCGGACCCCGTGGACGTGGAGGCATCGAACCGCAAGATGCATTTCGGCCTCGGCTGGTTCCTCGAGCCGATCGTGTCCGGAGTGTACCCGCAAGTGATGCGCGAGCGAGCTGGAGCGCGGCTGCCGCGGTTCACGCCCGAGGAGGTGGAGCTCGTGCAAGGCTCCTACGATCTCTTCATGCTCAACCACTACTCGTCCAAGGTCGTGACGGACTGCACGTCGCCGCGCTCGCACGTCAAGTGCCACAAGCAGGCGCTTGGGTGGGAGCGCGACCTGGGCGTCGACGAGACGCGCATGCCCCCGGGCTCGCGGCCGTCGAGCAAGGACCACGCGGGCAAATACAACTGCAACTGGTTCACAGGGTACCCGCAAGGGTACCTGGACACGATCCGCTGGATGCACCTGCACGACCCGAGCGCGCAGATCCTGCTGACGGAGAACGGCTGGTGCGGCAATGACGAGATCGACAACATGGACCAGCTCTGGTACTTCCAGTCGTACATTGAGCAGGTGTACAAGGCCGTCACGGAGGAGGGGATCCCGATCATCGGCTACACGGCCTGGTCCTTCCTCGACAACTACGAGTGGGGGTCGTTCAAGCCGCGCTTCGGGCTCTACTACGTCGACTACCCGGCCACGGACGAGGAGTCGACACGGGCCGTCAAGGCCGGTGGACAGCTCGCGCGCATCCCTCGCCCGGCCGCGACCTGGTACGCGCAGGTCGCCAAGTCCAAGTGCCTCGACGACACGCCCATGACCGCGGTGCGGCCCACGGCCATCGCCAGCCACCGACAGCTCGAGCACGACTGGCTCCTGCTGCCCATGCGCAACCAGGCGCAGCTACACGTGAGTCGCTGGCTGCTGCGGTCCTCCGCCGCCGCCACGGGCTCCATGCTCGCGGCCTTCCTGGTGGCGCTGGTCGCCGGCATGGTGGTGCTGGCGCTCGCTTTGCGCTGGCGCCAACGTCAGCGCCAGCGCCGCCGCCTGCCGTACCCGCGCTGCACCGACAACCTCAGCACCGGCGAGACCACCCCGCTGCTGCCAGTCCCAGCGCAGAACTCGTAGACTCGAGTCGGAGGTCAATAGACACGCCAGACTGGTGTGGTGGTTCCCCATGGTGGTGCAACAAGACATGAAGCTGAATGCTACTCTGTCAAACCGAGTTCTCTTCAACGTGTGTCCTTCCGCTCTGAAGCTTAGACAGTCTAGCTACGAAGATGAGGTTGGTGTCATCGGTGGGGATGCAGGGGACAAGTGGCACTCGTGCAACGCCTTCACCCTAGCTCAAACCCTCGCCGACACGCTACGCCCTAGAGAATCGGCGTGTACTCGCTGCTTGAGCCGCGCGACTGGAGGAGACGACGAACACCGAGGCCCACGACGGCCACGACAGCCACCGCCGCCACGACGATGCCCGCGACGGACCACTTGGACAAACCGTGCGACTCCGGCGAGCTGGTCGTGCTCACCACCGACGCAGGGACGCTCCAGTCCGCCGGAGGGAGGCACTTGGTCTTGGCGAGCTGTGAGAACCAGCTGGCGGCCGGCCGCGGGATGCGCGCGAGGTCCGTCGGCGCCGGGTCGACGTAGTCCGGGGACCCCATCTCGGCCGTGAAGTTGATGTAGTAGAGGCCGAAGTGCGGCTCGTACGAGCCCCACTCCCAGTTGTCGTAGAAGGCCCAGGCCGTGTAGCCGATGATGTCCATCTTGTCCTCTGTGATCGCCTTGTGCACCTGCTCCAGGTACGCGCTGAAGTACCAGAGCTGCTCCGGCATGTCCACCTCGTCATTGCCGCACCAGCCGTTCTCCGTCAGCAGGATCTGCGCGCTCGTGTCGTACTTGTGGGCCCACTTGAGGAACGCCAGGTACCCGGGCGGGTACGCCGCGAACCACGGACAGTTGTAGTTGCCGTCACTGTCGATGCTCGAGCGGCGAGCGCCTTCAGGCATGCGCGAGTCGTCCACGCCCTTGTCGTGCTCCCAGCCGAGCGACAGCTTGCCGCACGCCGTCTCGGACGTCGGCGAGTCGCAGTCCG
>JAADXY010000439.1:0-23107 GCA_023338065.1 Phytopythium montanum
TATGTATCGGTAATCAGCCATAAATTTCATGGGCGGCTTATAAGAAGGTTTTGGAGCCGTCGCCTTTCTCGTTTGCTGATTGGACAATGCGGTGGGACGGCTTATAAGTGATTGGCGGCCTATAAGATAGGAATTTCGGTACGACAAAGATATGTGGTCCACATACTTCTGATCGAGTGGGATTCAGAAATATTCGATGTGGTGCACATCACTTCCAATTCGTGTGGTCCACAGAGGGTTGCGCAGACCTGGGTACTGTATCGGATATGTTATCGCAGATTTTACGACGACAAATGCGGATTATCGATTTTCGATTTTGATGCCTACTCACTAAAAGCAAAAAAGTATAGTCAACTCAAGTCAAATCTAACGTAATAATTTATCTTTTTTGGTCCAGTCTGGAGGGGTAAAAGCAAGCGGACGACCAGCCGACCGTGGCCGTGGAACAGCTCGTCGGCGGTTGCAGACGGCTCCAGGACCACACACGCGAGATCGCCGACGCCTGGGAGCAGTTGCTGGGAGTGCAGCGTCTAGGACGTCACCTTGCTGGACCACGAAGACGCGGCCGATCCACTGAGGTACGCTTATTGCGTTCGGCCTCACGTTGTGCCGCGTATTCCGCCGCATGCAGGCCTTTCGAGCGACTTACGATCCGACCGCTCGCCTCGCGGCGAGTTGGCCTCCGACTCGGGCATCTCCAGACTGGAGCTGGCGGAACACTGCACGACGACTGTCAAATGCACCAGTACCTCAAACGATCCGCACGCTTTCGTCATTGAGCAAGGAGGGGCAGCCACTGACACTGCCAAGGTCTTTTCATCAGGAAAGCTACCGCTTCGGTAGGATCCGCGAGTCGCGAGAGTCTCCACGACGACGACGACGACGACGACGCTCCAACTCGTCGCCAGACTCGTCCCACGAAAACTCATTTTTAGCCAATCCGAATGCGTGAATTTATCACGACCAACACCCGACCGGTCGCGATTTCATATCTTTGTTGCACTATGGTTGGTTGTGCGCTGTCGTATGGAAACGTGTCGCCGTCGTTGTTGTTTCCTATCTTTGCTGACCAGTGTTTTTTTTTCTTTAGACGCCCAGGTCGTTGGGTTTCGCTCGAGTCCAAGGTGGAGTGGTGATATATTGTACAGTAATGCTCACCCACCTGAAAAGTCGTTGCCTCCTGACTGCCACAGGCATCCATTTCCAGCCACAGGCATCCATTTCCAAGACGAGCGACGCTTTCATAGCGATGTTGCAGTGAAGCACAAGTGGCGGCGCCGTCGGCAGTAGTTTAGAATAGATCGAGTGGTCCACAAGACAAGGACAAGCAAGGGATGGTGAGAAACCGCGAGCAACTATGCGACATTCGGCGGATCCCTAATCCCGTCGATTCGAACCCGACTTTTTATTTCGATCTTGGATAAAGTAGGGAGGTCGGATGCACAACGACACGGTCGGCTGTCTGTTGGCGTAGTTTACATCGAACTGACGTGCCAGATCTACGGTACATTCCCGTGTTGACTTGCAGTTTGTACGCTTGGAGCGACTGGGGATGCACAACGAAGTCTACTTTCTTTCCGAAAAATTGTTCTCGAATGAATCAATTGTTAGTGGTCATGCGGATGCACCAGGTCAGCGAAACAGAGCGTACAGCACGGACGCGGGCGATACACCATACAAACGCGCGGATTGGCTGCACGACCCCAAAGACACGGAACGAGTCGGCAAACCCGACAGGTTATAATGCCTCACAGCCCAAAAGACTTCGGCCGTGTTCCCTCGCGTGTGCCTCGGCATACAAATCATCGAAACCGACTCATCGACGCCCGTCGGCTGGGTGGCCCGTATCACGTTTCCGAGGTTCGCTCCCGCCGTGGTCGCCCCATGCCGCCAGTGAAGAATTTGCGGTCCAAGACGCAGAGCTCGACTTGCTGTCACGACCACCACCACCACGAGCTAGGAACGCCTTGACGGGGCCTTCCCCCCTTTACACACTCAACCCTTCTCCTCTCGCCGACAGAGCGCGGCCTTCCGTCCAAAGCAAGTCCCCCCCCCACCTTCCAGTGACATCGGCGACGTCCGACATCGTGAGTCTCTCTCTTTCCCTCTTTTTTTCTCTGCGTCGCAAGTGGTCGTGGCGAGTCCGACATGACCTTATTGACGACCGCGTCTCTCCGTCGCTCCCCCCCCCGCTCCAGTAATGACCTCGCAGGACAACCCCCCGCCACCGCCACGCGGCCCGTCCGCTGGCAGGACCAGTCCGTCCACGACCTCCCCCAACAACAGCAAGGGCGGCGGCGACCGCAGCGATGGATCCCAGCCGCCCAACAAGAATGCCAACACCAGTAGTAGCACGCCGGTCACCGCGCCGTCCGTGAGCGTCTCAGCGCTGCCGGCGTCCTTCCCGTCGCCGTCCTCGCGCGTGACGCCGGCTACAACCTCTCCTCTGCCGGGCATCCCGTCGCCTCCGCCGACGTCCGCGACCACTGCCCAACTGCGCGCCGCCTACTACAACCGCGACCGCGTCGGCGCCTCCTTCGAGCGTCCAAGAACCAGCAGCAGCAACGCCAGCACCGGCCACACGTCCGTGTCGACGTCCGCGACGACGTCGCACGCGTCGCCAGTCGCCAGCGCCGCGGACGCGTGGGCTTCTTCCCGCGGCCAGAAGCGCCAGCTGCAGCAGGTCTACGACCACCAGTACCCGTCGGGTCCGACCACCGCCGACGCCTACGCGCGCGCTCGTCTCGCTAGTCGGTCGGCCTCCGCCACTGGCAGCTCGCCCTCCAGTACAGCAGCGGCCGCGCCTCGCCTCGACCTGGGTCCGCCAAGGGAAGACCCGTCGATCTACGACCCGCCCGGGGGCGACTCGCAGAGCCCGAGGGACAACACGCGGTACGAGACGTGGACGTCCAAGCAGCTGCGCAAAAAGTGCTCGCACCTCAAGCTGCGCGGGCTCAAGAACGTCAAGAAGCACGTCATGGTCGAGGCGCTCTACCGCTACTACCGCAACCAGCGGCTTAAGGACGCGGCCAGCGCCGACGGGAGTGCCGCTGCCGCCGCCTTGGCCGCAGCTTCCGGGTCAAATCTGACGTCTCCACAGCGTCACCAGTCGCTCCGCAGGCGACCACTCGGCCTAAGCGGGTCGCCCGCCACGTCCTCGGCCACGTCTGGCCGCCAGTGGCAGTCCGACGGGCTCGGGATGACCGCGCACTACGACGACGGCGACTACAGCAGCAGCTCGCGTGGCGCGCGGTCCGCCGCGTCGGTCTCAGCTCATGCCAACACGTCCAGTGAGCTGCGGATGCAGCATGCTCGACAGGTGATGGCGCGGCTGGCGGCTCCGTCGTCGGGCTCGGCGTCGGGTCCGACCCACCGGCGGTACGTGTCGGCATCCGCGTCGGCCGGGGACGAGGAGAGCAAGGGCGGCGGCGGCGGCGGCGAGACGCTGTACAAGGAGGTGCCCGTGACGTCGGACGACGTGGCGCGGCTCGTGGACGTCGTGCTGTCGCCCGAGTTCGTCGAGCGGCTCGCCAGCGAGCTGTCCCGCTGGCAGTTCTGGGTCGACATCCGCGAGAAGTACGTGTCGCTGCTGCAGCGCCAGGGCCCGTCGGTGGACGGCAGCAGCAGCGTGTCGAGCAGCAGCGGAGGCGGCGGCGACCGCAACAGCAGCAGCAGCGGCTCGGCGCCGCGCAACTTCAAGTGGAGCAGCATGCAGCTCTGGGAGATCTGGAAGGAGCTGACGTTCGCGTACACCAAGACGTGCTTCGAGTTCACGGCCGCTGGTATGAAGAGTGAGCCACCCATGCATGCGTTGGATGGGGACCCGAGCGGTGGCTAGAGACAGAGCGAGACCTCTAACAGTGTGTTTGTATCGGCATTGCCAGGCGTGGACGAGCAGGAGTTCGTCAACTTCTGCGACGGCCGGCCGGACGTCTACTACCTGCACCAGCGACTACACGCGCGGCCGGACCTGCTGCACCTCATCAAGTCGAACGAGTACATTGACGAGAAGTACGTCAACGACGCGGCCGAGCTGCACCACCACCACCACCACCAGGCGCAGCAGGCTCCGCAGCGTGCAGGCTCGGCCTCTTCCTCTCAAACCCCGCCACAGTCCCAGCAGCAGCAGCAGTCGGCAGCGTCCGCTCGCGGCGGCGGCATGGCGGCGCTCATGTCGTCCGGCAGTCGCCCGTCGCCTCACAAGCGGTACAAGCGGTCGGCCCCGACGCCGTCTCAGACCCCCGGAACCGCCACGGCCAGCGGCGGCAACGCGTCCTCGTCGGCCTTCAGCGGGTCGCGCACGGTCACGACGGCGTTCCACTCGAACTCTGGCGGCACTGGCAGCGGAGACAACGCCAACAGCGGGAGCGGCAGCGCGAACGGCAACAACGGCAACGACAGCGGAGACGGCAACGACAGCGGAGACGGCAGCGGGAACTCTGGAGACGGCAGCGGGTCGGGCAGCGGGTCCGGTAGCGGGTCGGGCAGCAGCGACAACTCGCCGATCGTGCTGAGGGAGGAGGGTAGCACGGAGAACTCGGAGACGACGGGCGAGGACGGCAGCAACACGACGGCCAACTCGAACGCGAGCGGCAACTCTGGCGGCAGCGGCGACGAGGCGCTGCGCTCGGCGCTGGCCGAGCAGAAGTACTTCAGCCTGCTGCTGCAGAACTTCGAGACGATCTTCGAGTCGCTGCACAACAAGAAGATCCTGCTGGCCAACCTGCGCAAGGACAAGCAGGCGCCCGACCACCTCATCACGGACCTGCACAACGACATCCACGTGCTCTCGGCGCTCAAGAAGGAGTTCCGCAACAAGCTGCGCCGCACGCTGCACTGATCCGACCGGAAGGCGTCTCGGGTTCCTGCTGTCTCGTCTCCTCTCCTTGACCGGTAGCGATCGTCAGAGGCAGACAGCGACGTGCGTTGATACTGTAATGCGAGTGTTCTAGCGCCGCGCGGCATGGCCAGTGAGGGCGTGTGCGCGGAGGGTTATTTAAGACATCGAGGTCGGTCCGACATGGCTACACAGGTTGACGTTGAAGTGCACTAGTACCAGCTGTTGAAAGAGGACGACGTCGCGACGACCACGCCGTCCACCTTGTGCAGACACTCGGTGCGGCGGGGGACATCCAGCGACAACCCGTCATGGACGCCAATCTCGGCGATCTTTGCGCGTCAACCAGGTTTCCATGCCCGCCACCGTTGGCGAAGCGAGTCCAAGCTCACTGGAGCTGGCATGGCTAGACCGACATCTGTCCGTGTTCTCAGTCTGTCTATTCTTGGCTTCAAGGCGGGGCCAGTGCCGATGCCTTCTCCACAGCTCCGCCATCATCACTGGCGTCGTCAACACCATGGGCGCCGGCGCGAGCAACAGCTTGACGGCGTACGCAGACGTCAGCCATGGCTACTTGGACGCGGAGCTGGCGATGGACGACCTGCACTCCCTCGCAGCGCGCGGCCGCTTCCACCACGTGCGCATCCGCCTCAAGCAGGGCCTGGACCCGAACGGCGTCGAGCGTGACGCGGACGCCGACAGCGGCAGCGACGGAGGCGACGAGCACGCACGCAGGGACACGCCGCTCGTCTGCGCCGCCAGGTTCGGCTGCGTTCCTCGCCGTAATGCACAGCCTAGCCGCCTTTGGCTGCGAACTGACCTGATGTGTTGCCGTCGACAGAGGGCACAAGTGGAACAAGGGCCGAGAGCGGCACGTGCGCACGATGGCCGCGCTGCTCGAGTTCGGCGCGGACGTCAACAAGACCAACCGCGTACGTTGGCCCCGTCCTCAGCGAGTGATCTGGCTTCTCGGCTGTACTGACGGTGTTGACGTGGTCCAGCTAGAGCAGACGGCGTTGTTCATTGCGTGCGACCGCAACCTGCTGCTAGTCGCCGAGTGGCTCGTGCAGCACGGCGCCGACGCCAACAAGGCGTGCAAGGTGAGCAGGCGAAGCTGCAAGCAAGCAAGTCTCTCTACTACCTGTTGACTCTAGTGATGACTCTCAGTCAGGTGAGACGCCCATCATGTGCGCGTACCGCCACCAGAACGCGGCGCTGGCGGACATTCTGCTACGTCACGGCGCGTTGGTGACGCGTCCGCCGCGGCAGTGGAGCTGTCTGAAGGTTCGTTCGTACGCCTAACGACTCGCCTTCTGTTGGCCGAGGCGGCGACTCATGGCCCTCGATGTGGACGGGAGCAGATCCCGGCGCTATTGGACCAAGTAGCGGCCAAGGCAGCGACGAAGACGATCGACCAAGAGGAGGCGACGACCGACAAGCAGAGCGACGCTCCTCCCTCAACTACAAGGGCGTCCATGGCGTCCGGGCCGCCACGTCGACACTGGTTGCCTCTTGTCAGCAACTCGCGACATTCGACCACTCCAGTCACGAGACGAGAGCGAAAGCCGACGGTCGAGACGTTGGACGACGGTCAACGCATTGACAACGCGATCGCCAAGGCGGTTGAGCGCGAGCGAGACGTCCGTGGAGACCTAGTGAAGCAGGTCGAGGACGCGCAACGGGTCGAGGACCAGCGGGTTTACCACGCGCAGCTGGCGGGGGAGAGTCGTCGACGTCGAGAGCGTCGGCGGGTCCAGCGAGAGCGCGCGAGTCGCCAGCGGCAACGGGTCGCTGCCGAGCACAAGATGGAGAGCGTCAAGGCGTCTATGAGGTCTTCTTCAGGGTCGGAGGGCAGCAACAGGCCGCCACCGACGCTCAAGACCGAGTTGTTGGCGTGGGAGCGGACTCTGGACGCCGCTGGAGCGAGCAGGCGAGCCAAGTGGACCGCTCAGCCAGTGTGGTCGGCTGCTGGTCAGCCCGGAGGCGGGTCGTCGACGCTGCAGCGCGACTGCGAGGCGCTCATGGGCTCTATCGGGCAGTCAAGGAGTCGACGGGAGCGACTGCTTGCTGCGCCGTCCAGCCCGGTCGTCCGACCCGAGATCTCGGCGCCGAAGAGCGTCTCCGAGCCGTTTTGAAGCGCGGCAGGAGTGGCTGGCTGGCTGGCTGGCTATTTGTGGCGGCGGTTGAACCGACGGCCGTCGCTTGGCGTCGCAGTCGCAGTCACGAGCTGCAGGACGATCGAGACAAGTGACGACGGAGCGAGAGCGAAGGAGACGACCATGGCGTCGAGGATGAGCGAGCACCACCAGGCGGAGGTGAGTAGGCTGCAGTGGAGAGAGAGAGAGAGAGGCGAACGAATGGCGACTGATGATGCGGGCGGGAGGTGACAGATCGCCAAGTTCCTCAAGTTCTTCCGGTCGCGCATGAACTCGCACCTGGAGAACATCGAGGCCGACTTTGAGGACACGCGCAGCGACCGGTCCGCCCTCTCTGCTCGCTCAATGTGTCCCTCTCGCGAGTCCTCACGCGCTCCAACCTCCGTGTAGCCTCTCGTCGGACGATGTGTACAGCCAGAAGGACGTCAAAGAGGCCATCGACTCGCTGTGCTTCGCCGTCAAGGTGCGGTCGCCTACCTGTCGGTCAGTCTCATGACCTTCGCTCGCTGGTCTGACGAGACCCGACGGCGCCAGGCGAACGTGCGCAGCGAGCTGCAGGACACGATCAGCATGATGGCGCTGCTGCTGCGCCAGATCTTCTCCGAGGCCGAGGACAGCGTGCGTCTCTCCATAGCTAAACTACTTGTCTGGCTGCCTAACTAACGGGACTGACCGGTGAGGCAGAAGCTGGCGCTGGCGCTCGACATCGCCATGGTGGAGGACAAGACGCTGCTGGAGCGCGTGGAGCGGCTGAGCGTGGCCGAGTGGGTGGGTGGCGGCGGATCTGCCGCGAGCATCGGCGCGTTGCCGGCAGACAAGGCCAAGGAGGCGGACAAGGCCAAGCAGGCGGCGCTGGCCAAGCAGCTCGAGCGCGAGCAGCAGCAGCACGAGGAGGAGATCCGCGCGGCGGCCGTGGCTTCCAAGAAGCAGCAGGAGGCGCAGGACGCGGCGCACGGCAAGGAGCTCAAGCGGCTGCAGCGCAGGCTCGAGGCGGCGACGGACCGCGCCGAGGAGCTCGAGACGCGGCTCGAGGAGGCGGAGGCCCACGTGGCGCAGACCAAGCAGTTCCAGGCGCTCAAGAAGATGGTGGCGACCAAGAACGAGCAGCTGACAGCGCTGCGTCGGCGGCTGCGGCGCCACGAGCCGGACGCGGACGACGAGGACGACGGGGGAGGGGAGACCAAGAACGCCGACGACGGGGACGACGAGTAGGTGGCGAGAGGGTAGACAGAGAGAGAGAGAGAGCCTGCGGTCATCAATACACGCGACGCCACGCCACGCCGCCTTGGACGACGGCCAGCGATCGTTCCATGCCAAAAGGTTCGTTCGTCTTGTTGGAGGTTCCATTACGACTCGTCGCGCTGTCCCCTCCGTCGCATCGCGGGCCTAGAACTCCCCAAGGCGAGCGCGGCCTCCACCTCGCCAGGCTATCAAAGACGCCCGACGGCGTCTCTGTTCCCCTGGCCAAGCTGTCGCCGCTGTAGTCGCGCCGCGCTCGCTTGGACACGCAGCCAACGCGCAGCGACTCAGGCGAGCAAGAAGGACAAGAGACGAGTAAGGGTGTAAGCCCCGAGCCGCCACCCTGTCCGCCTTGAGCCCGCCGTGATGTCCGCTGTTGCGTCGACCGCGCGCTGCTCTAGCTCGCGCACATGCCTGTCCGCGCGCTTACAGGCCGAGCTTGGTGCGGCGCCAGTGGCGGCGCTTCGAGTTGTACTTGATCGTGTTGTCCGTGCGCAGACGGATCCACTGCGGGATCGGGCGGTTCTGCTTCTGCTTCTTGGCCAGGATGCGCTTGGTGCGGAAGGTCTTGTGCGACGGCTGCAGTCGGACGAAAGCACGCACACACAGAGCGACACAGCGCGCGTTAGACTCCCGCGATCGACCAGCAGACGCTCCTCCATGTCGGGCAGGTGCTCGTGGCGGTCGGACGCGCGCGGGGCGTCCATGGGCCGTCCCACGACGCCCGGAAAGCAGCGCATCAACCTACCATTTTGGATGGAAATTCGTAACCTGCGGCGACAATTGCCGCGCCAGCCTTCGACGAGCCGCCACCACCAGCCAGTGGATTCGCTTCCGAGGTTTTCGGGTGGACCACATACATTACTGGGGAAAAAAACGTAATTACGTGTTCGTAAAAAAGAAAGCTTTCAAACAATAGTGACAGTCACTATTCAATGTGAACCCACCGGCTCAGCAAAGAGAATCAAATGCAGGAGTGCTGGTCGCAATGGGTGACGACTGAGATGCCAACGGGCATTTGCGCGGACGGCGTGGGGCGGAAGACGGAGGAGGCAAGCAGCCGACGCGGACAACCAAGGAGCCAAGCGGACCAAAGCCACCACCGCTCTCTATAGTCTCTAGGTACGCGATCCTGCTCATATCATGCCTTGTGCCTGGGCTGGCGCGTAAGCAGGGCGAGTGATGGTCGGGCGTGTCGCTTGGTCTCCGAAAGGGGGGAAAGGAAGGAGGAAAATCCACCGCCCTGATCTCCGACATGGAGCAGCGTATGGCCGCTCTCGGTGGGTCCAAGCGGCGGCTAACAGTGTGCACTCGTGAATCCGTGTGGTCCGCCCTAGCAGCAGCCTCAACGCGCGCTTCCAGCACCAGCGGCAAGCGGCAAGCCGGCATAAAATCAGGGGAAGGACAGCGCAGCACGTAAACCAGAACCAGTCGGCGACCAGGACGCCGCGCCGCGCATGATGCACAGCTCGTCGTCTCGCGCGGGCCACGACGCGCTGTACGCGTCGTCGAGCGACGAGTTCTCCGTGTCTCCGTCCACTGCGCGGTCCGCCGCGTTCGACACGGGCGCCTCGCACATCCAGGACGCTGTACCTCCAGCCGCGCTGCCGCCCATACGGCGCGAGTCGACCGAGAGCACGGACACTAGCGCGAGCGCCAGCACCAGCACGAGCGCCGGCCGGTTCTCGCGCAGCTTCCCCGAGCGCGTGAGTTCCTCCTCGCAGTCCGGAACAGGCTCAGGCACGGAGGCTTCAGCCCGCCAGTCGACGATCCGCTTCCGGCGGTCGCCACCGACCAGCGACTCGTCGTCGCGCCACTCGCTCGGCCTGCGAGACTCGATGCTCTCGCGCATGTCCTCGGGAATGGGTCTGCGCGACACGTTCTTCGGCGGCAAGCGCGCGGTTGACCCGCTGCACCTGTCGCCGCAGCAGGAGTTCAGTCTGGACGTGATCGACGAGAGCGGCGGCATGGACGAGAACATTGGCGAGATCCTCAAGCCCGCCGTCGACTTCCGCCAGTGGTCCACGGCCGGCTACATCGTCACGGGCATCGGCGTCGTCACTCTACTGTCGACGTTCATCGCCGCGCTGTCCGTGACGCACCTGAACGGCTACAACATCGACCCGGGACTCGTCTTTGGCTCCCTCCAGACGCTGCTGCTCTGCTCCATCGTCTTCGTCACGTACCACGGCGTGCAGTCGTTCCGCGCGCACCCGAACCCGCTCATCATGTACAAGTGCGTCATCGACATCCTGCTCGCGCTGCGCTTCCTGCTCGACCCGTTCCTCATGGACCTCGGCGTGTACTCCAAGGACGAGCGCGAGACGTGCGGCCCACTGTCAGGCGTCACGCAGTTCCTCTACTTCTCGAGCGACTGCTGGTACTTTGCACAGACGATCGACCTGTACTCGTCGCTCACGAACCCGTTCACGAGCGTGCAGGGCAACCGGTCGAGGTACAAGTTCATGGTCTACTCGGTCGCGGCGCTCTCGGGGATACTGACAGCGACCATCCCGGCCGCGCACGGCATCGCCGACGGCTACTACTGCTGGACGAACCGCGGATCGAGCTCGGAGCGCAACTTCTGGACGCTCAACACGGCCAGCTGGCTGCTCTTCTACGACTTCATGATCATCTTCTACCTCACGGGCATCGGCGTGCTCATCTTCGGCGTCAAGCGGCTCAAGTCGGGCCTGCGCACGACGCTCAACACGCGCCGCCAGATGCTGCGCAACGGCGCCATCAGCATCACGAGCTACACGGTCTACTGGACGATCGTCTTCATCTGGTATGCGCTCTCCTTCAGCTCGCGCACGCACTACAACGACGACGGCCGCATCAGCTCGAGCCGCATCTTTAGCGCCTTCGCCTACACGCTGTCTGGCCGCGGCGCCGTCGACTACTTCGTCTGGTTCATGACGAACCGGCCGTCCGAGATCCGCGGCAACTGGCTCCAGTTCTCGTCCGAGTCGGCCGACAGGAAGTTCAGCGCGCAGCTCAACACGGCGCTGCAGCAGGAGCTCATCTATTTCACCATCGAGGGCATGACCCGCGCCATCCAGGTCTCGGAGGAGGAGCTCATCAAGCAGCGCAACCGATCGCCGACTCAGGAGCTGGTGCTCGAGCTGAGTCGGGATGAGGCGGAGCAGCCGCCACTCCCAGGCGACGACCGCCACGGCCGCAAGATCTCGGACTTTATGCCTGGGGCTCTGCGCGGCAGCGACGAAGCGCGCAAGCCGAGACGCTCTCGCAGCGGAGAAGACGGCGCGTTCACGTTCGATATTCCCTCGCGACAAGCGGTGCTGCGGCAGGCGTCGACTGCTTCATCGGCGTCGGCAGCTTCGGCTCAAGCGTCGACATCGACGAACCACATCCGGTTCACTCCGTACCGGCCGCTGTTCTTCGCCGAGCTGCGGTCCGCGTACGGCATCCGGTCGGACGAGTTCCGCAAGTCGTTCCAGACGAGCACCAAGCCGAGCATCAGCGAAGGCGCGAGCGGCGCGTTCCTTTTCTTCAGCGGCGACAAGAAGTACATTGTCAAGTCGATGGCCGAGGAGGAGGCGCGGTTCCTGTGCGAGATCGCCGAGGACTACGTCGAGTACCTGATCACGAATCCGGGGTCGTACATCACCAAGTTCTACGGCTGCTTCAAGATCACCATGTACGACAAGCGCTTCTACTTCGTCGTCATGGAGAACCTGTTCGACATCGCCGAGCAAGGCGTGCAGGTGCACCACCGGTACGACATCAAGGGCTCGTGGGTCAACCGCAGCTACAAGCGACCTCGGCGCGGCGTCAAGGTCAAGTGCCGCCACTGCTCCATGCTGTTCAAGTACGGCGCCAAGAAGTCGACTTTGCAGTGCCCCAACGTCGTCGGGCTGCACGAGCCGAACGTCGTGCTCAAGGACAACGACCTGCGGACGCGGATGCGGATCGGCACGGAGGAGGGCAAGGCGCTGTTCGAGCAGCTGCGGGAGGACTCGCTCTTCCTGTCCCAGCGCGGTATCATGGACTACAGCCTGCTGCTTGGCGTCGTCGACATTGAGTTTATCATCGACCAGCCCAAGGGCGAGGCGCAGCGCCGGAACACTGCCACGAGCGCCGACTCGCACGTGACCAACGGCACGGCCATGGTCAGCGTCAGCAACGGCAGCAACGACAGCTTCGTGTCGGTGCAGTCGTCCGAGCTGAGTCTTGGGTCGGCCGCCAGCTCCAGCAACTCGTCGTTAAACCGACATGAGCGCGAGTACGACGCCCACAGCATCAAGAAGTCGATGGTGAGCGCGAACGAGGCGGAAGCGGGCAGCAACTCGAGCTCGGCGCATCGCGAGTCGCACAAGCTGCGGCGCAGCAGACGGATCTTCGGCCCAGGGTACTACTACGTGGGCGTGATCGACATTCTGCAGACGTGGACGCTGCAGAAGCGCATGGAGCGCTTCTGGAAGGTGTTTGTGCAGCAGAAGGACGCCGAGGGCTTGTCGGCGATCGATCCCGTGCGGTACCAGAAGCGGTTCGAGGCCAAGCTGCGCGAGATCATCGCCATCCCGAAGGAGTACCACCGCGCCAAGGCGTTGGAGAACCGCCGCGCCGGGAACCAGACGCGGCTCGTGGACCAAGTGCAGCGGTTGAGCCCTGCGATCCAGGCCGTCGGCGCGTTGATGGAGCACCGCAAGGACCCGGCGACGGGAGCGGAAGAGCTGGACGAAGGGCGGAGAGAGCGGCTCGAGTCGGAGGACGACGACCTCGGCGCGTCGAACGCGTCCGTGAGCGACGACCTGGAGCAGCCGAGCAGGAACCCGCAGCCGATCCTGCTCGAGTTCAACCAGCGCCTCGTGGCGTCCTCGTCCCGCAACAGCATGCACCTGACGGACCTCATGACGTCCGGGTAGTCGTCGAGCTGCTCTTCTAGAGACGGGTGGAGCGTAAGGAAAGCTGGTAGGGGAGAGGTAGTGCTGTAGAGTGGCGAGAGTGGAGAGAGGCTTCGTGTACAGAAGTGTTAGGACAATGTGGATTGATGCGTACCCATGTGAAATCAATACTGAAACACAGTGTAAAAACGTACTGATGGCGTTGACGTAGCATACTACTTTAACAATACAAATGCCCCTTATAAAGGACTAACGTGACGCAGCATGACGCGATACCCCTCGCTGTACAGGCGGCGATTACAGCCCACCGCAATGCGCTTCGTCGCTGGCATCCCACGCGACCGACCGCGAACGACGCACTCCTTCGAGCCGCTCCGTTGTATGCTGCTGCGCACGCAGAGCCCCGCGCAGCTTGAGTAGCAAATGCCGCGTCGGTTTCCCTGGCGTTCGCGGGGATCCGATAGACGCACTTCACCCCGCAAGTCGGCCACATTACCACCACATACATCTCCCAAGTCATTCTTCACCCTACCCCCACTCGCACCCCCGCCTTTCCATCAAAGGCAAAGCCGCCAACCCTCTCCATATTTAACCGCTATCATTTCCCGCCACACCTCCTCTCTTCATCACCTCGGACACCTCGGACACCTCGGCCCTCCCTTCATCACCTCGGCCATGCCCGTGGGCGAGCTCTCGGCCGACGCCGTGCCCATGCTCTCGGCCGCCGACTCGCCGCTGCTCATCCTCGAGGCACGGCCGCAGCCCAACCCGCTCTCGGCCTTCCCCTTGCGGCGGAAGGCGTCCTTTCCAGCCGGCAACTCGGCCCCCGAGGCGCCAGCGCGTCGCCGAGGAGCCAGCGTCCCTCCGCCCGCCTCCTCTCCCCCGTCCGCCTCCTCGTTGGCCTGTTCCTCCGTCTCGGACCCTCCAACGGCCCGCGGACGGCCTCAGCCCGTCCCGATGGGCCCTCCGACGGCCTCTATGGCCACTTCTAGCCGTCGCCGGGGCTTCACACTCAGCCGCAAGTTCATCAGCTCGCGGAGGGACGCAGAGGGCGATCCCGGGCCCCCACGACGCCGCGTGACGTTCCATACGGCCCTCCACCCGGACGTGGCGCCCTGTCCGTCGCTGTTATCGTACGACGAGCTGCTCTTCAACGTGGCCGGCTTGTACCAGACGACGGACTTTCTGCACTACGACGAGGACCAGCAGGCATACAAAGACCAAGACAATGGGGGGACCTACGACGACGGCGGACGTAGCACCGAGGGCAGCGCGCCGCCGCTGGAGCGGTCGGTGCCGCTCATGATCGCCGAGTTCCTCTTCCGGTCGGCCGTGTACTTGGGGTACCCGACGGGCGACAAGCCCTGGATCCCGGGCTTCCGGGAGACCAAGCGGTTCTCGTCCAACGACGTGCGGCGCTGGCGGAGACTGGCGCACTTCGACTGGGCCAAGGAGGAGCGCGAGTTCGAGGCCAAGCGGCAGGCGCAGCATGCAAAATCCAAGTCAAAGAGCAAGAGCAGGACCCGGAGGAGGAGGAGGAGGGACAGCGCCAGCAGCGACGACGGAGCGGATGCAGCAGCAGCAGGAGCCTACCGAGTCGACGGGCCTGCGCTGCCGTCTACGGACATCGCGCTGCCGTCCGAGACGGAGCAGCCGCCGAGAGGCCGCGCTCGCCTCCGCGCTGCTGTCGCCAAGATGATGCACCGACGAGGAAGACGGCAGGCCCAAGAGGGGGAAGAAGGTGGGGATGGAGCGAAGGCGGTCGACATGGAGCGACCCCCGCCGGTGGACCCGCGACTGGCGGCGAGCGGGGAACTGGCGCTGCTCGTGACCATCGTCAACTCGTGCGTCTACTGCGGAGCCTTCCGCTTCCGAGCGAGAGACGTCGTCACGCTGTGCAACGTCAACATCGACGGCTTCTAAGGTAGAAGACCAGTTTGTAGACCAGCCAGGTAGTCACACCAGGTAGTGAAGCTAACCAGTTAGTTCGTCAGGTAACGTAACCAACCAGTTCATCAGCCAATTACAGTCGCCAGATAATGTAGTCAACCAGATACTGCATTTATCCAGTCGGCGAGGCCGTCCGTCACGAATGAAAAGCCTTCGGGTGGCACGGAATTGCTCCATTACCTTATAAACGCTATTCCTCCAGCCTTCGGCCTAGATCCATCCGTCCTCCTCGACGAGGAACTCGAGCCGCACGAGGTCGTCGAGCTCGTCCGTCGTGAACAACCGCTCGCCGAAGCCCACGCAGCAGTTGACGACCTCCTGCAGCGGCTTGAGGTCGAGTCTCCGCGGCAGCTTGAGCTCCTCCTCCTCCTCCTCCTCTTCCTCCTCCTTCTCGTCCTCTTCCTCCGCCACTTGCTGCTCGCTCATCGTCTCGATCGCCGGCGGCCGCGGACGACTCGCTCCCGCACTCGGCTCGTCACTGTCGTCACTCCCCGCGGTACTGACCGACGAGCTGGACCGCTTGTCCTTCTTCCGGGTTGTAGTAGTCACTAAAGCGAGTGCGGCCGCGTCCTCACTCGCCCAGTCATGCAGCGCCAGGCGACGCCACATGCGGATCTCCTCGTTGGAAATGGACGCCACGTTGCCGTGCTTGGTGCGCGTGCCATGCAGGAACGCCAAGGATCTCTCCAGGAACTCGAGCACCTTGGTGCCGGTGCGTCGCTGGTCGTGGGACGCGAACTTGCACACGCGGACGAGCACTTCGTCGTAGCTCTCGAGGCTCAGCCGGTCGCCTCGGTGCGGCTCGAACACGCGCAGCGTCGCCGCGAACCGGATCCGCTTGTCCCCAAACACGTTGCTCTCGTCCGGGACCGGGCTGGGGGGCCCCGCGATAGTGACAGAGGCGTCAGACTGGTGCAGCTGCTGCTCGCGGAGCTGCGCCTTGGCCGACGAGCTGCGCGAAAAGCTGTTGCGGTCCTTCTGCAGGTCCAGGTCGACGCCGCCGGACCCGCGGCCGCCGATCAGCCGCGCCTGCAGCGGCAGCTTGCGCCAGATCTTGGAGATCAGGTGCGTCGGCGCCTGCTCCATGAAGTCCATCGACTGCGACCGCCGGTCGAGCCCGCGCGTCGGCCGCTTCGAGTCCTCGTAGTCGTCGTCGCTGTCCGAGTCCCACCGCTCCTTCTTCTTCTTCTTCTTCTGGGCGGTCGTCGCCTCCGTCGATGGCTTGGTCGGCTGTAGCGACGAGGCGGACGACGTCGTGAGGTCCGCAGACGGAAGTCGGACCCGACCGCTGGTCCGTGACGACGACGAGACGGTGGCAGTAGCCATCGCAGCCATCGCCGCAGCCTCCGCCTCGGCCTTCTTGCGGCTCGACGTGAACGACAGCGACGTGCGGCGCTCCTTCTTCTTGGGCCGCTCGGGCGTCAGTACCGTGCTGGTCGGTGGCGGGAGACTGCCCAGCGACGCCCGACCCGCCGACGATCCAGACGATCCAGAAGATCCAGAGGATCCCATCGACGACGGGTTCTTCGACGCCACCGACAGACTGTGGCGGTAGACACTGAGGCTGTCACGGCGCTTGGTGGTCGCTGGAGCTGCCACTGGCTCGTGTCCCAGCGCGGAGGGGGCCGCGAGCTCCGCGACACTGGACGAGAAGGACCGGACGCTGGATCCGGAGCTGCTAGTAGGGGCATTGCTGGTGCTGTTGCGGCTGCGGCGGCTGCCTCGGGAGGCGGTGGAGCCCGGTTGGGGGCCCGAAGAGTACCGCAGGAGGCCCGACCCCGCCCCCGCGGACGCCACGCGGTCGTCCAGCCGGCTGCTGCCACGGGGCGTGAGGTCCACGCTGACGCTGCGGCCGCCGAGCTTGGGCGGCGCCAAGGACGAGGACGAGAACCCGTGGGACGCCGGCCGGGTTGCGGACGGGTTTGTGGACGCGGACGGGTTTGCGGACGGGTTTGCGGACCGCGGGGGGCCTGCGGCCGAGGCCTTGGCGGACGTGACGGCGGCGGACGGCGCGTTGTAGCGGCCGCCGCCGCGCGCGTTCGGGTCGCGGTTCTGGCCGCCCGAGGCGTCCATGAGCTGCGCCGTGAGGCTCGTGGGACTCATGTAGCCCTTGGGCGTGGCGGCCTGCGCGCCGTAGGGCAGCGACATGACGACCGCGTCCGCGCCGTGCGGGTCCGCCGTCCGCGGATGGCGGGATCCTCCCCCGTCAGCAGCGGACCCCGCGGGGGTGTGGCCGGCCCCGGCCCCGGTCCCGGTCCCTGCGGACGAGGACGCGGACGAGCTGCTGCGGTGCTTGTCCTTCCCCCAGGACGAGAAGGAGAAGGACGGCCGCCGCTCCTTCTTGCGGCGCTCGCCCGGCTTCTTGTGCCCGGCGGCGGCGTCCGCGTCCCGCGCCGCGGCCGCCGACAGCTCGTCCCCGTCCGCGCCGAATAAGCTGGGGGGGCCGGCCCCGGCCCCCGGGGTTGCGGACGCGCTCGAGGACGAGCGGCCCGAGAAGGAGAAGGACCCGCTGCTGCGCCGAGAGGACGGGAAGATCTTCTTGATGCCCGAGTAAATGTCCTTGGCCTGCTGCGCCATGGTCGCCGGTCGCCGGTCGCCGGTTGTTCGGTGCGCAGGTTATAGTACCGTCCGCAGCGGACGGGGGGGGCGGGAGGATGGCCGGACAAGTCAGGTCCGCACTGGACTGGGTGGGCCCGAGCGGACGGGTTGCGGACGGGTTGCGGACGGGTTGCGGACGGGTTGCGGACGGGCTGCGGACGGGTGCGTGTACTTACTTGCCGGGCCGGGGGATCCTGCGGATGGAGGCGGGGGATTCGTCGCGGGCGGGCGGGCGGGCAACTCGGGCACTACGCTGGCCGGCCGCCGACGTGTTTGGACCGTCCGAGGAAGAAAACCCCAGCGTGGCTCGTGTTTCTTTTCCCCTTTTTAGGCTCTGGCTTTTGCTGTGTGAGGGCGGTATGTACAGTAATTCGCGTGAGTATGAAATGCCTGATATGTATCTGTTTTGATAGGCATATAATGGATTACGAGTCGAATGGACTTACTAATAAAGAATGTTTGAATAATATTTCGTAGGATATCAAATTCCTTCCGTTTCCTATTTCCGCGCTCTTTGTTTCGGGGCGACCGTTTTGCCAAAAATGGGTGCGCATTTCGCATACAAACTCAGATGGCCCGCACCTGTTTTTCGAGTCCGCGGCCGTGAAATGCACCGTGTTTTGGCGATTATGGGACCGCACGAGCTGATGCCAGGAAGGCTGCGGACGGATGGACGGACGGACGTCAAGCGCTCCGCCGCACCTGGCCAGTCCGGCCGGCATGGCGTCCGCGGCAAATCAAATCCCCAGCATGGCGTGCGGAGGCCGTCCGCAGCGTCCGGCCGCCCGCAGCGTCCGGACGCCTGTAGTTTGGGACATTGCCATCCGCAGCATTACACGCCCATAATCACATCCTCTCGGAAATGGCCGAATATCTTCGCTTGGACCTCGGTAATCGCGAGTATGACTGTGGCCCACGCGAACGCACGCGGTGGCAGTCGGCCGCGCGCCTGTGCATGCGGCGCCGCCGGCCAGGGCGAGACGTCCTCGCGGGCGGCGAGTCCGCTCTCTGCTCGGCGGTCCTGCTCCACTCGCGACGCCCTGCACACGGACCCGCCGACTGCCTGCGTCCCCCGCGTCCCCTGCTGCTCGCGCACGCCAAGCCATGACGGGCTCGCGAGTGTGGAGAAAAGGAGTCCTCGTGTATTAACGGCCCACGTGTATTCGCTCCGCCCGGGGCCGCCGCGCAGTGCGCATGAACCCGTCCCTGCGGACGGTAAACTTCACGCGCGGCCGGCAGCCCGGACGGTAAACTTCACGCACGCGCGCCGGATCCTAACGGGTTCGGGTTCAGGGCGGGGCCCGCGTCCGCAAGTCGACACCTGCTGCTGCCTGCTGGGTCGAACCCGCTACTGCGGCCCCCGGACGCGTCCGGCCGGCCATCCGTCCGCAGCTTACGCGCGCTTCTGCACCTGGCGGAACGGGCGCACGGGCGGCGTGCGGATGCGGCGCGCCTCGGCCGAGCGGCCGCGCACGATGCGCTGGTGGATGGCCGCCTCGACGCAGTAGTAGTTCTTGATGTAGATCTTGGGCAGCGCGTACGACTCGTACACGGACGACTCCTTCAGGTCGCGGATGGCCGACTGGTCCACGATGTTGCTGCGAGGGATGGCAATGTTGCGGCCGGCGGTTAGCGATTTATTACGGCACCGCATTCTGCGGACGAGATGCGGCATTTCGTCCGCAGATAATCACATCTCGGGCCGCAGATCGAGAAAAAAGTGCGGCCCGAGACGGGATTATCGCGGACCGCGACGACGCAACGAGGCAAAGACGCACCGGACGACGAAGCGCTTGATGGCCTTGTCCTTGGGGATGAGCTTGGCCGTGGACACGCAGTGCACGCGCTTGACGTGGCCGCGGTTCTTCTTGTTGCGTCCGTGGTTCCTGCGCTTGACCGTCATGTTGGCTCCGTTCTTTTCTCCGAAAGTGACTGCGGCCATGCAGGCAGGACGGCGGCCCCCAAGCGCTGGCCGCCACCAACTTCGCCCGGCATACAAACCGCCAGTGAGCCGCGGATTCGAGGCTGTGATTCGCTGAAAATGAGGCATTGTAACCTACCCCTACATGGGAACGGCAGTCATGTGAGGGGATCGGGATTGTGACGTACTGCGGCATTGAAACGGGGAGTGACGTACCCAGTCGGAGAATAATAGTGACAAAACACGTAGTCCACGCATCATGCCATGCGAGCGGGGAAGGCATGGAGCGATGTGAAGACGGAGGCGAGTGGCAATACAATTCGTGTCTGTCGCTTCCATTGGGGGACTGCTGTTAAAGCCGCAGAGCGGGGCGGTAAACGCCGGACCTGCGGCGCCGTCAGGGGAAGGAAGCACACGGCTCTCTGACTCGCTGACAGCTCGACAGCCTACTTGAGGTGCTTGAAGATCTGCGGAACCGACTGCGGACGCAGCAGGTGGACGTATGGAGGAGGGTCGGGTCAGAGAGTGTGAGGCGCGCCACGAGTGCAGGTGGTGAAGGCCGACAGGCAGACGGACGTACGCATTTGTCGACGCAGTGCAGGAAGTCAAAGTACTGGCCGTCGCACGCGCCGACGCCCTTGGCCTTGATGCGGTCCACGCAGGCCTCGTACGTCTTGAAGTACGAGGCGCACTTGGGCTCGCAGGCCTCGCGGATCGCCGGCATCACGCAAACGGGCTCCTCGTCCTGCTCGTCGTCGGTGGGTGAGGCGTTCGTTAGTTTCGCTGTTTCGTCACGGCCACACGGCCACACGCCGCAGTCGTCGCGGGAGGGAGGCCGACGGCCCCGTCCCGGCCTCGACGTGCGGTACACACAGACGGCGAGCGAGCTCGGGGGGCAGCAGCGTACCATGGTGCTAGTGTTGCGGAGCTGGTCGTCCAAGTGCGCGGCTTGTGTACGAAAATGAACGGCTGCGCTTGGCGTCGGGATGGTGGTGCGAGCGAAAAGTAACGTTAATTATCGTGAAGTGCCATGAAGTAACGGTATCTCATTCGCTCAAGTGCGAATATGCTGTTTGATAGGCCGCTTTCCGATACAGGCGCTGTTGGAGTGATGGGTGAGCGCACCGTCAGTATGCTAGACCGCAGTCTCTCGCTCTCCGCCGCAGGTCTTTGCGAGCGCTTCCCGTTACTTCCCACCTCTCCAGCCCACTGGAACACGTAATTACGTTGTCCAAACGCGTAATTACCGTTTTGGTGGTGGCGCTCCAAACACTTTTTACGAGAGCGGCCGCTGCGAGCCGCTCGATGGGCTATCCTCCGGTCGACCAGGCAACGAGCGCCACCTCCTCCGTGGCTTAGAGTCGCCCTCCGTCGCCGCCCTCCGTCGCCGCCCGCCCCACGCCTGCCTCCCCATGCTGTCCCGCAGCGTGCGCGCGATCCGCGCGGCGGCCTCGACGCAGACGCGCGCGGTGCACTCGTCCGGCGCCGTCGGCAGCAGCTTCGTCCAGGTGCGTGGGCCCGTGTTCTCGTGGCGTCTGCTTCCAAGTCGACGCCCTCCCCCCCTACCCGTAAACTAACGCCTCGCCTCGTTGCCAGCACCGCGACACGCCGGACAACAACGCGGACACGCCGTTCGACTTTACGCCGAGCAACTACGAGCGCGTGCAGGCCATCCTGGACCGGTACCCGGAGAACTACAAGGCGTCGGCCATCATCCCGCTGCTGGACCTGGCGCAGCGACAGCACGGCGGCTGGCTGCCCCTGGCCGCGATGAACAAGGTGGCGCGCATCGTGGGCGCCAAGCCCATCCAGGTGTACGAGGTGGCCACGTTCTACACCATGTTCAACCGCGAGCGCGTCGGCAAGTACTTCATCCAGCTG
This sequence comes from Phytopythium montanum, assembly GCA_023338065.1. Taxonomy (NCBI): domain Eukaryota; phylum Oomycota; class Peronosporomycetes; order Pythiales; family Pythiaceae; genus Phytopythium; species Phytopythium montanum. The sequence goes on from JAADXY010000439.1 coordinate 21,451, forward strand.
TGCGGCACGACGCCGTGCATGATCTGCGGCTCGGAGGAGATCAAGCAGACGATCGAGAGCCACCTGGGCATCCACGAGGGCGAGACGACGGCCGACGGGCTCTTCACGCTGCGCGAGGTCGAGTGCCTCGGCGCGTGCGCCAACGCCCCCATGGTGCAGGTCAACGACGACTTTTACGAGAACCTGACGCCGCAGACGACGCGCGCGCTGCTGGACGCCTGCAAGCGCGGCACGCCGCCGCCCATGACCAAGTGGGGCAGCCTGCCCATGAACGGCCAGCTGTCGAGCGAGGGCCCGCAGGGCAAGACGGCGCTGCTCTGGGCCAAGAACCCCGGCCCGGGCTTCCGCATGCGTCCGGACAGCGAGCTGCAGCCCAAGATGGACCCCAAGACCGTCAAGGACGAGATGCTCTACTGAGGAGGGAGGCGAAGAAGCCGTCAGGCCGACTAGCCGACCGACCGACCGAACCGAACCGAACCGTGCCGGGGGCGTGTGATTAACCATGACGAGACGAGTACCGTGCCGCCCTACCTCGCCCCTTTCTTCGCTCTACTTGTCGCCCTACTTGTCGCCCTGTCAGCGCCGGAAGAGCAGCGAGCGCAGCAGCAGCAGCGCCGACGCGCTCACCCAGCCGCCAGCGTTGCCCAGCAGCAGCCCGAAGCTCGACACGGCCGCGTAGTCGGCCACGCCCACGATCTCCCGCCTCGGTGCGCCGCTCGGCCGCCTCCTGGGCAGCAGCATGGGCGACACGCCCTCTGCACCACCGCCGCCCTTGCCGCCTGACAATGGGAAGCAGTAGTAGAGCCCGGCGACGCCCACGACGCCGAGCTCGAGCGCCACGACGGCCGACAGCGGCGTGGACCGGCCCAGCCAGCCCAGAGTGTGCGCGCCGGCGCCCGAGAAGCCCGTGCAGAGCGCCAGCAATAGCGGCGCCAGCTGCGCGAACGACGCGCCGAGCTGCGGCCGGAGTGACGGCCCGTAGTGGTCGTACAGCCGCCGCTTCTCCGGGTCCGACAGCACCTCGTACGCTGATCCAGACAGAGCGTTAGTGGCTGGGCTGGGTGAGAAGGTAAGGCGGTGAGGTGCGCACCTTGTTTCACCTGCTGGAAGCGCTCGGGAGCCGCTGTCGGGTTGCGGTCCGGGTGGTAGCGCAGCGCCAGTTGTCGGTACGCGCGCACAATGGCCGAGTCGCTGCGGACGACGGCGGAGACGGCGTTAGAGCGGGGAACGGGGAACGGGGACGGACGAGCGGCAGGGCGAGGGAGGTGCGGGCCAGTCGCGCCTACCTGGCGTCCGCGTCCACGTCCAGCACGGCGTAGTAGTTCGGCTCCTGCGCGTCGTAGAGCGGCCGCATCGTCGGCGGGTTCGCCCGTTGGCGCTTGACACGCGAGTTTGAAATGCGTGAAGGAGCAATTGTGCGTGAGCCGGTTTTCGAAAAGAAATAAAATAAAATAAAAAGCGGAGGCATACTGGAAACGAGACAGTGACGGTTTTATTTTCATTTTCCCCAGAATTTGCTTAAGATTATCGAGTGAACGCTTACAAACGATAACCCTAATGCCCGAGTTTACGGGCTATCCACTACCTACACCAAGGCAAGTAAAGGCCGCCGAGCGGCCAAAGGCCACCTCCGCCTGCGCTGCGGAAGGCAGAGGCA
>JAADXY010000440.1:0-23028 GCA_023338065.1 Phytopythium montanum
ACGCGCGTGTCGGCGCTGCGGCAGCTCGCGTTCGTGCTCGAGTCGCAGTGGCAGCTCACGCAGGCCAAGCTGCTGCTCTGGGTCGTCTTCACGCTGCAGACGCCGCTCGAGCACTTCGGCACCGACTTCTCCTTCCGCTTCGAGTGGCTCAAGCGCTGATCCAGCGACTCCAGCGCTTCAGACGTCGCCTGCGAGCTCCAACAGGGACAGCTGCTCGCTTGGCGACTCAGGATCAACGTGGTACCGCCCTGCAACGTCTTGGCTGTTCGTGGCAGGTAGTGGCTGGTCGCGGGTAGATCCAGTCACTGCAGGGACAATCGCTTCTTCCTGGACTCCTACACATGACCAAGACGACACCGAGGAGGCCGAGGAGGCCGACGAGAGCGACGAAGATGGGGAGGACGCAGCCAGGCCAGAGACAGCGTCACCCAGCTCTTCTCGCGTCATGCTTGTCCCTCCGGAAGTGTGGACGCCCGGCAACTGGATGCTCGTAACGCTCGGGGGTAGAGAAGGCGGCGAGTGCGGAGATGGAAGCGGTGGAGACTGCGGTGCCAACATGGCCCGAGCTTCGTCAAGTCTGCTGCTCGAGCGAGCAGGCGACGGTGAAGGCTTGGCTGGTAGCGTAACCTCCTCATCCTCGGCCTTTGCTGGCAGTCTTGACGCTAGCACCGGCATGTCGTTGGCGCCAGCGTGCTTGTTCTTCGTCGACGTGAACTTGATCATCTGCTTGAGCTTGGCCTCCGTCTCGACGCGCCGCGCGCGCTCGGCGTGCAGCTGCTTGCGCAGCGCCGAGAGCTGCTCCAACATAGCGTTCTGCAGCAGACTCTTGGCCGCCTTGAGCTGCTCGAGCTGCTTGCGCTGGCGCTCGACGGCCGCCTCGAGCACCTGCTGCTCTTCCAGCGACGACGCGCTGATGGTGACGGCCTCGTTCATGGCGCGCGCGGCCTGGTTGCGCTGCTTGGACAGCACCTCGAGATCCCGCAGCGCCGTCTCCATAGCCTCCTGCAGCGCGCGCTGCTCGTCGGCCATGCGGTGAAGCTGCGCCTCCATCTCGGTCTTGATGCTGTCCAGCCTGGCGACCTCAGTCCTCAACGCTCTCGCCGCGTCCGTCTGCTCATCCAGTCGCAGCTTCAAGTCGCGACAGACCTCCTTGGTGGCCGCGAGCTCCTCGTCCATCGCACGGCGCTGCTCGCGTTCACGCTGTGCGTCGTCAACCATCGCCGCCACGCGGGTCTGGAGCTCACGGTTGTCGTCCTGCTGCTCTCGGAGAGCGCTCTCCGTCGCTTGGAGCGCCTGGATCTGCTCCTGCCGCTCACGCTCGAGGTCCCGAACGCGCTCCGACGCCTTGTGCTTGTCGTCAACCGCGCGCTCCAGCCGCTCGTGGAGCTCTGTACAGGCGCGCAGCTTGTCATCCTGCACGCTCTTGAGCCGCGCGTCCAGCTGAAACTTGACCTCGGCCTGCTGCTGGACGAACTTGAGCAGCGTCGCCTTCTCGCAGGCCAGCGTCTGCGCCTCGCCCGCCACTCGTCCGAGCTTCTCGTCAACAGAGATGCGCTCCCTCTCCAGCGTCGCGACCAGCGCCTCGCTCTCTGCCAGCCGCTGCTCCAACTTCTGCGTCTCGAGCTGCGCGCGCTGTTCCTGCGTCTCGGCCGAACGCAAGGCGCTGCGCTCGCTCAGCACCTGCTTGGCCATGGCCGCGAGCTGCTCCTGGAGCTTGGCGAGCTCGAGCAGCACGCCAGAGTGGACGCTGCCGTTGGCCGCGGGAGCGAACGCCTCGATCTTCAAGTCCAGCGCGCGCTTCGTGAGTGTCAGTCGCCCACGTGCGTCTTCGAGGTCTCGCCGGTCGCTGTCGCGCTCATCGCGAAGCTCGCGCATCTGTTCACGGAGAGTCTGGATCTGCATGTGCAGCTCCAGGTTGCACTCGAGCAGGGACTAGCAGGCAGTTACAGGTGAAGCGAGTAAGTGACTTGGAGGAGAGAGGAGAGCGTGGCTGGAAGGAAGAGAAGACGCACCTGAGCCTTTGTCCCGAGGAAGAAGCGCTGCTCCATCTTGTGGGCGTAGTCGCGGTTCGCGATGGCCTGCGCCTCGAGCTGCTTCTTGTCGGTCTGCAATCGGTCCAGCTGCGGCAGTACAAGGGCGGCCCAGTGTCACCATCAGCGATCTACATCGACAGCTCCTCCGACAAAAGTCGTACCAAGTTCCGGAGCTTGGCGGCGTCTCGCTCGGTCTTCGTGCACTGGGCACGTGCAGTCCTCACATCCCTTCGCAGTCGTTGGTTCTGTTGGCATCGAGCACACGGCGCAGTTGGTCAGTCGTCGGTTGGTAGACCACCACATCAGTCTGGAGTGTCGACAACCTGCTCGCGCGTCTTCTCGACCTGCTCGCGCGTGCGGAAGAATCGTAGTTCGAGCGCCTTGAGCTCGCGGTTGAGCGCCGCCACCCGACTGGTTTCCACCGCCGCGGTTGACTGCGGAGTGTCAGCGTCTTGGTTTCCGCCTTCGTCGCCGCTCTCGCTGCCTTCCTCGTCGTCGTTCATTCCGTCGACGCTGTCGCCCGAGCCGTCCGCGGTGTGCTCTGCAACAGAGGAGACATGGTCCTCTTGCCTCCACGTCTTCGCTGGGCTCGCGTCCAAGCTAGCCCGGGCCAGCGCCGCCGCGCGCGTCCTGTCAATGGGCAGCACTGCTGCAGGCGACACCAGCGACCTGATAGCTCCCGCCTTAGCCACTGCAACAACTGGCGCTGTCCAGTCTGCTCGAACGGTGGCTGCAGACGGTCGTGCCGCTGTCCATTGTCCCCGCTGCCTGCTCACCATGCTCTTGAATGTGCTGCGGTGGCAAACGAGTTAGTTCCGAATCGGCAGGGGTCGACGCTAAGCGCAAGGAAACCGCCACTCGAGTTGCTGGTTCACTTGCGGTTGATCGGCTGCGTCGACTCAAGAAACCCGTCCGAGGGCTATTTTGAGGACCCGATGAGCGTCTCCAGCCATCGCTCCATGTCAAGTCCAATATCATGTATGACCAGTGATAGAGCAACCCGAGCTAGCGCGTCCTCACAGCCAGTGATGGAGACCCTCGTTGCGTTCATCGGCCCTCGATGCTGACCCCGACGGAGCGCTTGCTCTTCTTCCCGGGCTTGGCAATCTCGATCATGCGCTTCGACAGCCGCGCCTTGCGCGTGTCTACCTCCGCCTTCTTGGCGGGCGCGTTCGACATGTCCACCTTGGGCGGTGGCCGCAGCAAGAAGTCAAACTTGAGCTCGTCCGGCCGTGCCGCGCGCTCCGAGCTCGGGTCGCCGCCCTTGTGGTCCTGCTCGTCCGTGTTGCGCGCGCTGAAGACGTTCCCGCCTCCGCTGCTGCGCTCGGCCTGGCTGCTCTTGGCGTTGGCCGCCTTCTTCTTCTTGAGGCGGCGGCGGTACGCGGCGCTGTCGGCCTTCTCGGCCTCAAGCTCCGCCAGCTTCGAGTAGTCCAGCGTCTTGTTGAACACGGAGCGGCTCCAGCGCTCGACCATGCTGCGGCACAGCTCCTTGTTCTCGCGCGTCTGCACCGTAATGCCATGGCACCTTAGCATCCCAGTTGGCTACCATGACCAAGCAGGACAGAATGTACCTCATGCGGGTGCTTCATGAGCATCATGACAACTTTGCCGAACCCGCTGCGCTTCAGGTGCTCCTTGAACACTGCAGCGCATGGAGTGAGCGCAACCAATTCACTGATAAACCGCGGCAACGACAGTGTACTGCGTACCAGGCAAGCGGTTGACCATCTCGAGCATCTTGGTGCGCACGCCCACGTTCGGCAGCGACCCGTCCTCGAGCGGCTGGATCCACTTCTTGATGAACTGCATTGTGTGCACACTTCGGTGTCAGTAATCAACCCACTCCATTCCAACCAACACCCCCGCCAACTCACCGAGAGCACGTCAAAGTCGAGCAGCATGGGCTGCAGCTGAACCTTGCGCATGACGTGCAGCGCGCTGTCGACGAACTTGATCTTCTCGAGCGCGGGGCGGCGCTCCTTGATGGCCGTCATGTCCTCCGTGAAGGCCTTGTCCATGCGGTAGAGCACTTCCTGCGTCACCTGCTCCATCTCCTGCGCTGACAGGTTCAGCTTGGCGCGCGCGCGGCCCGTCTTGAGCGACTTGAGCGTCTCGTCGAAGAAGTCGTCGTTGCTGCCGCCGCCTCGGCGTTGGCCCTCCTCCTCCTCGGGCGGCGGCCGCTCGTCGTCGAACTGCTGGCCGTCCTGGTAGTCCTCCAGCACGTCCGCCAGGTCGTCCTCGCCGTCGATAAAGTCCTCGTCGTCCTTGCCCGCCACCACCTCGTCGCCAGAGTCGTACTCGTCCCCTGGATGAGGCATCGTCACCCCTTTAGCTCACACTCTCACACTCTAGACGGTGACGCCAGGGCCTACCCGAGTCCTGGCGAGCGCGCCGAGGCGCGGGCTCCCCCTTGCGCCGAGGGCCCTTGCCCTTGTCCGTCTTGGCGCGTTTGGCCGGCGGCGATGGCGCTCGCTTGGCCGGCTTGCGCGCGGCGTCGTCGTCCTCCTCCTCGCTCTCCGAGTCTGAACCGAACAGCCTAGGCGCACCACTTCCGTCGTTAGAAACAGGAAGCGCGAGGGCACGGTCCGTGTACGGTTCTGCACGCACCCGGAGGCGTCGGCGGTGGGCGCGGTCGTGGAGACTGTTTAGAGTATAACCGAGATCAGCACCAGTGGAGGAATACTAGCGTAGGGGGAGGACTGGGCCACGTACCGGGGCGGATGTCGTCCTCCTCGTCCTCGTCGTTCGAGTCATCGCCGAACATCTCGTTGATGGAGCGCTTCTTGCGCTCTGTGCGCAAGCCACGTTCAGCCAGCCAGTCAGTCGCTCGCCCGTTCGTCGGCCGGCACGCCGCCAATCGGCCCGCAGCGCCCGCGCGTCCGCACTGACGCCAATGGTCCTGCCGCCCGCCTGCAGCGCCTCACATCCACGCAGAGGCGGCCCACGTACCGTCCGAGCTCGCCATCTTCGCCTGCCGTTCGCTGCCTGCTTGTGTCTTTTCCGCCTGTCCGCTCCCAATGCTGGCAGCCGGCTCCCAAAACGTAATAAGTACAAATAATGTACTTATATATGTAATTAACGTTAAATTGAGCAGTTCACAACGTAAATAATTAAGCATAAACGTAATTGATGCTTTTCGTAGCGTCTAATGCGCAAATATTTACGAAGATCACAGTTCAACGTGATCAAGTGACTCGGAGTAATTTGTCACCAACACATGCCTGGATGGATTCCACGCAGCTTCATGCCACTTGTTCATGTTCTGTAAGGCTAGGGAAGAAGGAATGCTACAAAGCGGCCGCGCGTGCTGGTGGCGGCCGGACACTTATATAGGTGAGCGCCGCTCCTGGTCTATGGGAGACGCCTCGGCTGCGTCTGCGACTGACGCGCGCAAGGCGAGGCAAGCGACAGCTGGAGCTAGGGGGACCGACCGCTTGTCCGTGCCTGCTTGCCACCTTTGCTGTCTTTCCACGGGACAGCCAGCCAAGGCGATCACATGACCTTGCACGGCGCGCAGCAAGCCGCGTTGACGTTGTCCTCGTCGCCGGGTTTGCTCGAGCGCTGGGTCGTGGCTGAGCTCTGGATGCTCTGGTTCGTCTTGAGCATCGGGTACTTGGCGTTGGCGTTGGCGGCCGCGATCGCGTCCGCGTTGGGCACGATCGGGTTCGCGGCCGGGTCCGAGAAGGACGAGAGCGACCGGCGCCGCTGGTTGGACGCGTTGCCGACCGAGCCCGTGTCCGACGACGCGTACTGGCCCGACCGGCGGCTCGCGTGGTCGCTCGACGCGTCGCTCTCGGTGTCCTGGCGCTCGCTGCGCAGGCTAAACACCTCGGACGGCGTGCCCTCCGGCCGGTGCTGGCGCAGCTTCAGGCCCTATACACACAGAGCATATCCGCGCCAGATAGTGAGCGAGTGAGTGGTGATGAGAAGGGAGCAGTGCTGGCCGCTCGTACCTTTATCCACCGCTGCGCGTCGTCCTGGTTGACGGCCTGGTGGGTACATCCATCGTCCGTCAGCCCATGGAGCCCCTGGCGCCTCATCACACCCACAACGCGCCGACCCCTGCCCGTACCTTGAGCAGATACGACTGGTCGCCGATCGCGATCGAGAACTCCAGCCGGTCCGTGTCCTGTGCGTTGAACTCGATGTCCTGCGTCTTCCACAGGTCGATGCACGCCAGCAGCTTCTCGCTCTCACGGTTCTGTTTGCGTCGTGCACATCCACCACCGTCCGTTAATGCCTGCTTGCCAGCCCCCATCCACGGACGGCACCTCCTCCTCCCCCCAAACGCACCTTGTAGTACGTCAGGTAGTGCGTGGTCGCCTCGAAGTACCGGCGCGTCCACCGCCCCTGGCGCGACTTCTTGCTCAAGTAACCTGCCCAGCGCCACGTGCGTGAGTCCGCGCGCCTTCCCCTGGCCTCCAACAACACCGCGCCTAGCAGCCAGCGAGCCGCAGCCCACCTTTCAGCTCCGGGAGGTCCATCGTCGCGCGCGCGTCGCCCACTACTGCTGCCTGCCACCTTGGCCTGTGGTGACGGCTCGTTTGGTGAAAGTGAAGGTGTAACCTCTCCTGATTTGGTAACTTTGTCTTCGCTAAAATTACGCATGGGTTACAAAAATAAGGCAGTCAATGCTCCAAGCAGCGAAGATATATATTTATGTAATATTGAAGGGTATTATTTATTCACTCAGTCGAGTTGAGTTAGTTTCCTTTAAGAGTAATCTCATAGATTTGCATATTTCAAGTGAAATAATCAAAAACAGGTTTTTTCCATTGAAACACCAATCAACCCCCCGATCAGATAAAAATCCAATTCGCATGCGATGTGCAGGACTTCTTTTTCGGGCCAAATTGGTGCGCTAGAGACAGCGAGTGTCGCGGCGACACCTTCGAGCGCGTGATTCACGCCTCCGTGGAGAAGCATGCGACAGCGACGGAGAATGAACGAACGAGCTCGAGGCTCATGCAGCAAACGTTGGTGTTTCCGGTATTTGCGAACCAAGATAGCGATGTTATGAAACCCAAAATGAATCAATTCTGGGTATGTTTAAGAAAGAAGCCCAATATAAATACAGGAATGAATGTATCTTGTCTAAATATTGATCTTGAGGAGGCGCACTTCATAAGACTGACGGATCAAAGCGGAGGCGTCGTCCTCGTGGCGCACGAGTGCCTTCCAACCTCGCGTGACTGCCCGCCGTGCCTGCTCGGCGGCCGCACGAGCGGCGCTGGCGATCTCCACACAACAGTGCGCCGATGAGCGCGCACGAAGTAGCGTCGCATCGCGGAAGTGGCGGCCGCCGCCTGAGCCTGTCCGACATCCTACCACATCTCCGCGTCGCTCCTCTGCGGTCCGGTAGCGATGCGACCGTGCCAGCACCACCCATGAAGTCGGCGGTGCAGGTGGACAGTGCCAGCCCTTTCAAGGCAGATGGACGTGGCGATAGTAGCAGCGCCAGCAGACTCCACGAGGCTACCGCCTCCGGCCGCTGCGAGTCCTGCGGGAAGTGCTTCACCGTCCTAAGGCGCGCGAGCGTGTGCTACCACTGCATGCAGCGGGTGTGCAACAGCTGCCTCGCGCCTGCATCTTTCCCGTCCTCGAGAGTGACTGCGCCGGTGTCGCCACTCAATTCTCCGACCAAGAAACCGATCTCCTGTGCCGAGTGCGCCAAGATCGGGGCGTTCGAGCGGCAGCTGGCCAGGTCGTACTTCTCCACGTCAACCCCTACAAGCGGCAAGCGTGCGCTGTACCCGGGGTTATCACGCGCGTGCTACCGCCAGTGGCTCCACGAACGCTGTGGTAGCACAGCGGTCTGCCGCGTGCAGGCCACGGAGGAGAAGCGCGCGCGCGTGATCCGCAAGCTGCACGACCGGCAGCTGCTGCACTCGCCCAAGTGGATCGAGCCGTGCGTCGCGCTGCGAGACGCATGCGGAGCCGCGAGCTGCTACGTGAGCGTGGCGAGCGACGGCTTTGAGCTCATTGTCGGCTGCTGCGGCGACATGCTGCACTTCTCGTGCTTCCCTCGCGAGATCGGCATGTGCGACCAGGTGTTGGGCGCCGCCGACTCCATGCTGGTGCTCTACGATGCTACGGAGCGGAGCGTTAGCTCGGCAGGCAGCAGCAAGCAAGTTCCGGGAACCACCACTCCACCGAGAGTGTCAGCCGTCGCCACCTACCGACGCAACCCATTCCTTGTACTCGCGAGAGCAGGGTTCTACGCGGCAAAGGCGATCATCGTCAACGGCGTAGGCATCGGGATGGTCGCGCTGCTGGACCAACAGCCGCGCAGCACTCCACTGACGGACCACGAGCTCAACGTCCTCTCGAGTGCATGCTTCGCCATCAGCGAGCGCGTCTCCAAGATTGTGTTGAGTCCTCGTTGTTCGCTCGAGAAGGGTAGATGTACGGCTGGAGTCTGCGCGACGCCAAGCATACGCTGAAATAGCGTCATGATTATGGAACGAGCACTTTGGCGTACTTGGTCTGGTGACCGGCAGCGTGGCGCTTCTCGCCGTCAAATTGCGAACCATCTTGGTGCTTTACCGGTCTCTGTGCGGTCAATAACTGCTCTGGAGATCGTCCGACATGAGCACGGCGGCCGTCGCCTTGGCGGACAGCAGGCAGCTGTCAAAGTTGGACCCGAGGAAGGCGTCGCCCGCTACGAGGATGCGCGGCTGCTTGCTCAGCTCCAGCACCGCCGGGCGTCCCGAGGCGCCAGCCCCCGCGCGGTCGGGGCTGTCGACGCCGCTGCCAGACCCCAGCTGCAGCTTCTTGGTCACCTGTGATATGCTGACAAGGAGACACTAGTGTGAGAGCGCTGGCCTGCATAATGCGAGACGTAGACGCAGCTGAGCTTACCGCCAGCGGTGCAGGAGCACGGCGTCTTCTTGGTCAGGCAGGAACGGCAGCAGCTTGCGGACGGAGCGCGAGATGGACGCGAGGAGCTCGCCGTCGCGTTGCTTGTCGTCGTCCATGTGCGTCATACCGAACGGCACCGAGGTGTGCACGAGTAGCGTCACCGGCTCGTCCTTCTGCTTCTTGAGATGGTCCCAGCACATGAAGCGCACGGCCTCGTCCTCGTCCTTGGACACGTAGCGCGCCGTCCATCCGAGCGCCTTGACCTGCTGCGCGATCGACGCGTCGAACACGTACGCGACCGCGAACCGCTGCGAGTACTCGACGCCCGCGAGCGCCTTCAGTTGCGCGGCGGGGATGTCCAGCGTTGCGCTCTGCTCAAGGACCGACAGGATCTGTGTTCGAGTACGGATCAGGCTCGACGCGTTAGTCCACGAGAGACCGAGAGCGAAAGTTTGGAGTTGCAACACACGTCGGGGACTGGACACGTGAGGATGAGCTCGTCGACCACTTCTTCCGCGCCGGTGGACGACGTGACCTTGATGGCGCTGTCCCCGACGACCTCAACGGACGCCAGCGCGCTCGAGAACGTTACCGACGTGCCTGTTTCAACGCAACACCGCCGCCGCCAGGTCAACCACCGCACTGGCCGCCGCATCCACTGCCCGCAGCAACGCACCGTCGAGAAACCTCTCCACTACGGCGCGAAAACCCTTGGCGTCACCGCTCACGGCGTGGTCGAGCGCGTCCGCTCGTCGGTGCACGTCCTGCGCGATCCTGTTGTCCGGGAAGGGCACGAGCGCGCCAGCGCCCAGCAGCTCGCCGCGCACGTCGTCGTTGAGATCGGACAGCCGCGTCCAGTACTGCCCGCCCACGTCCACGTGCGCCTCGCGGTTGCGCGGAAACGACCTGCGCGGCATTGGAGCGGCAACGAGAGATGAGGCGAACACGACCGAATTCCATGGCGGGATTGGCAGCGGTGAAGCGCACTCACCTAGCCATTGCACGCCCGCCAGCGATGCTGTTCTTCTCCCACACGAGCACGTCCGAGGCGTACGCGCCCGCGCGCTTGGCGTCGCGCAGCAGCCGCGCCAGCGCGCCGCCCGTGAAGCCCGCGCCGACGATCAGCGTCTTCTTGTTCGCCATGGTGACAAGCGAAATGCGCTCAATGAAAAGCAATCGGGTTACGTTGGGCCCTTTTTGGCCAGTCGGCGACGGGTTCACCCCAAAATACAGCCAATCAGAACTGGCATCCATGCTGCCTGCAGCGTACCTATGTAACCCTAATCGATTGGGGGTACACTGACGACGAAAAAGTGCTGTTGGGAGAAGCAGAAGTAACCAACCTCCCGGGCATCCATCATCAACATGGAGGATCCCCGCGCGCAGCGTGTGCTCGGCGCGGCGCTGCTGCAGCAGCTTCAGCGCCAGCAGGAGGACGAGGAGGACGTGTCGGACGCGATCAACGTGCCGTTCCCGCGGCCGGCGGCGCTGTTCCGCCTCTCGTCCGGCGCGTCTTCGGACAGCGGCGACAGCGACAGCGCGTCCGAGTTGACGCTGGCGTCGGCGTCGCCGCCAGCCGCTCCCATGCCGTTCGGCCGCTTCGTGCTGCCCGATGTCAAGCTGCGCAAGATTGTGCGCCGGCCCATCTTCGAGGTACGCTCTTGCTCGAGAACCAGAAACGTATCCCCGACGCTGACGGGCTCGACTTGAGGATGGCAGAACTTTGACGAGTCGGCGTACGACGTCAAGCCGCCGACGCAGATGCTGCGCTTCATCGACGAGCTGCGGTACCACAAGCCGACGGACGAAGAGCGCGAGGTGCTCAACGTGAGCAGTGCCACCGAGCGCCTGTTCCTTCACCAGCTCAACGACGTAAGTGGTTCTCAACCAGATGGAGGCTTGCCTGTTCTCACGTTGCTGTGCCCCGCCTCCTGACAGATCCTGGTGGTCTGTGGCGCGCGCAAGGGCTTCCGGTACTCATCGCACGACATTGTGCGGCTGCGCAGCATTGCCGAGAGCCTGGGCGAGTACTACGCGGCGGTGGACGAGGCCTTCCGCTCGCTGCCGTCGGACGTGATCCGCTTCCGCTTCCCGGAGGCGACGCGGCGGCTCGAGGACGACGCGCCCAACTTTGAGCGGCTGCGCGCGCACCGCAAGAACGGGTTGTGCTCGGCCAGCGAGTGCCTGGACCCGCTGGACATCGTGCGGCGGCAGGCGTTCCGCTTCCAGTGGCTCGCGCGGCAGTACGTCGTGGCCTTCGCACGCCTGCGCAATGCCGTCACGGAGATCCGGCTGCGGCTGCTGAGCTCGACCAAGACGCCGCCCATTGTGCCGACGCTGTCGGACCTGAACGACCCAGGTAGGCTGACTGACTGTACTTGCTCGCTGCTATCATAAGCGGAGAGTATAATGGACTCACTCGACTGTCTGTGACGGATGTGCGCCGGCGGGCTTGCCGCGCAGTAGAAGCAGAGTTTGAGGCCAAGACGCACCACCCGTTCCCCGCCTACCTGCTCGTGCTCATCCAGAAGTACCACCGCGAGCAGCGCCAGCGGGACGATCCGTGGACGCTCGACTCGCTCATGCCGCCCGTCGACTCGATCGCTCACTTTGCGCTGTATTTATCCGAGCTGCTACTGCAGCCGCAGCCCGCGCCGCTCACGGCCACCGAGCTACGGAGCGTGCAGGTGCTGCTGCAAGTCATGTACGTGGCTGGCGGTTCATCTTTGGTGGCTGCTCGCGGGCGGATCAGCTAACGATCGTACTGCCTGTGGTTCTCGCCGATGCCATTAGCAAGGTGCAGTTCTGCGTGGACGAGCAGAGGATGGCGATCCACGTCGCGCACGTGGCGCTCTCGAGCGGCCGCGTGCTGGTCAACCCGGCGTGGACTGGCGTCGGCGTCAGCGATCAGTGGGCTGACCGCTGGAGCAACAGCAGCAACAGCAGCAACAGCAGCAGCAGTAGTGATAGCAGCAGCGGGAGCCCCACGGGCAGCTACAGCGCCGGTCTTTTGACACGCGCAGCGCTGACAGCGCTCCTGTTCGGCTTCTTGACGACCGTGCGCGAGCTGCGGCTCGTGCCGAGGGACAAGGACCTGCTTAAGCGCTCGCACAGCGCTGCGGCCCGCCGCAGGTCCAAGGTCGCGCGCGCGTAGCTACAGCAGGGCAATATGTATTGGTGGCACCTTCAACATGGACGCGCTGCCATGCTTGAGTTCTTGTGCGAGCTTGTCGGGCTGCACAGAGCTACTCACGGCAGCGGAGGGCAAGCTGTACCCGCCTGAAAGCTCAGCAAGTGCTGAAAGCGCGCTTCCACCGAGGCCGCGTCCTCCATGGAGCAAGCGAGCACCTAGTGAAGCCGACGACGGCGTCGAAGTAATCTAAGACCAGCGCAGCTGCTGCCACCCGAACCATCCACGAGCAGCGCAAGATGCGCCACGCAGGTGAGCGCTCACCGCGCCACCAGACAACGACAGATGCCAGTGGGTTGGCCACCGGCCGGAAGAGCTGACCACCCCGACTGGACAGGATCGAATCGCCATGGGCCAGGGCGGAATTGGTCATCACGACCGGCTTCAGAATGGCACACGACGCGCCGAATCGGCCGCGTTGTGGACTGACGGAGGTGGTCAAAGGCCGCAGCCGCCCCGGTATCAAGCCGGACGGATGGGTACAGCTCCGTGTGAATGTGCGGTCGAGCGCTGCTCCGCGAAATAAATGCAGTGCAACCACAGTCACCCACAGTTCATCAAATATGTTAGCTGTCGTTGTCTTGATCCAAATCAGCAGGTCATCGACGATTGAGATTGCTCTTTTCGTCAGTATAGGAATGAAATTGTCTTCATAATATATGTAATGCTACGGGTATTATGAACTAAAGGGGATGCAGACTAAGAGCTTCAGCAAGAAGCGTGCAATGTTCGACCGGAACGATAAAAGCTTGATCCCAGTATGGCGTCGAATCGTCTCAACGGTCATAAAAGTTGATCTGCTCTGGCCGACGACATGTTGGATTTTGTATGGTCATCCAACAGTGGTATGGGGACACGTTGCAAGGGTTCGGGGCTCGACGCAACGCCCAAAACAACTGGTTTCTATTATGGAAACCGGTACGTAGAGTCCTGTCGCGTCGTTGGTAGGTCAACACTTGGGCCCAGTATGCCTTCGCCTGCTGACTCGAAAAGCGCCGTTGCAACCGCCCGCCTGCTCGCTGCGTCCCAGCGCCATAGTAAACCACGGTCATACAAGGGGGAAAAGAACAACAAGAGCGAGGGCGGACGGCCGCGCGCTCCCCCGCCCGCGCTTAACTATCAGAATCGCCGCGCAGGAAAGGACGGCAGGCAGGCAGGCAGGCAGGCAGCGGCGGCGGCATGAGCGCGAACATGCACGCCTCCAGCGGAGATGGCGACGCGGAGCGCGCGCTGGACGTGGACGACCTGACGGCGCTGCCCGTGCTGGACGAGAGCGCGATCGTGGCCGCCCTGGCGCGGCGCTTCGAGCGCGGCAAGATCTACACCAACACGGGCGCCATCCTGCTGGCCGTCAACCCGTTCGCCAAGCTGGACGGGCTGTACGACCGCGGCGCGCTGGCCGACTACCTGCTGTCGTTCGAGACGCGGCGGTCGGCCGCGGCGTCGGCCTCGGCGCGCAAGCTGCCGCCGCACATCTACCAGGTGGCTGGTGAGGCGTACCGCGCCATGGTCTTCGGCGCGAGTAGTAACAACCAGTCGATCCTTGTCTCGGGCGAGTCGGGCAGCGGCAAGACCGAGTCGACCAAGTTCCTTATGGAGTACCTGGCGCAGGCGGGCGACATGGACGCGCAGCGCGCCTTTCAGTCCGCCAGCGCGCTCTCGGCCACGCAGCGCCGCCGCGTGGGCGTCGCCGGCAAGGTGCTGCAGACCAACATCCTGCTCGAGTCGTTCGGCAACGCGCGCACGCTGCGCAACGACAACTCGAGCCGCTTCGGCAAGTTCATCAAGCTGCACTTCACGGGCGGCGGCCGCCTCACGGGCGCCAGCATCCAGACCTACCTGCTCGAGAAGGTGCGCCTCGTATCCCAGTCGACGGGCGAGCGCAACTACCATGTCTTCTATGAGATGGCGCGCGGCGCCTCGGCGGCACAGCGCGCGCGCTGGTCGCTCGACCCGCCCACGACAGCGCACCTCGCGGGGGCCGCCAACCCGGACGAGGGCCGCCTCAAGTACTACCGGTACCTGAACCAGAGCGAGTGCTTCCAGCGGCGCGACGGCGTCGACGACGTGCGCATGTTCCACCGCGTGGCCGCCGCCATGGAGGAGGTGGGCTTCACGCGGCAAGAGCGCGACGGCGTCTTCGACCTGCTCGCCGCGCTACTGCATATCGGCAATCTCACGTTTGCGCACGACGAGAGCGATGCGCGCGGGCTCGGCGCCTCGCAGATCGTCGGCGCCTCGCCGTCGGGCACCGACCTGGCGCCAGAGTGCCTCTGGTCTAGAGACGCCGCTGCCGCGCTGCTCGCTGTTGACGCCATGCAGCTCGAGCGCGCGCTTAGCGTGCGCCGCATCCGTGCCGGCACCGACTTTGTCAGCGTCAAGCTGTCGAGCGTGCAGGCCAACAACGCGCGCGACGCTCTGGCCAAGGCGCTGTATGGCCGCCTGTTCGACTGGATGGTCTCGCGCATGAACGAGTTCCTGAGCATGGACGAGCCCAGCGCCGGCCACGGCCACGCCTCGGCAGCGGCGCTGGCGTCCTCTCCGGCGACCGGGGGCGGCCACTTCATCGGCATCCTCGACATCTTCGGCTTCGAGGTGTTCCCGCGCAACTCGTTCGAGCAGCTGTGCATCAACTTCGCCAACGAGACGTTGCAGCAGCAGTTCAACGACTTCGTCTTCAAGATGGAGCAGCGCGAGTACGAGGACCAGGGCGTGGCGTGGCAGTACGTGGCGTTCCCGGACAACCAGGACTGCGTGCAGCTCATTTCGCAGCGACCCGCGGGCATCCTGCCGCTCATCGACGAGGAGTGCCTCATGCCCAAGGGCTCGGACGCCACGCTCGCTTCCAAGCTCTATCGCGCCTGCAGAGCCCACGACCGCTTCCAGGCCTCGCGCATCCAGCAGGCGCGCGGACAGTTCACCATCGTGCACTACGCCGGGCCGGTCGAGTACCTTGTCGAAGGATTCCTCGACAAGAACAAGGATGTGCTGCACCAGGAGGCCGTCGACCTGCTCGTCTACTCGCCCAAGCCGGGCTCTTTCACCAAGACACTATGCGAGGGCATGCTGCACGAGAGCGGCTCCGCGGCTCCGTCCAATCCACGGGTGCGCGCCAAGTCTTCTCCACGCATCGCCCGTGGTGCCAACGCCGGCGGCAGCGGTAACAACAAGCACGCGCGCGGTGCCAGTGTGGGCTTGCAGTTCAAGGAGCAGCTGGCCACACTGCTCGAGACCCTGCAGCAGACCGAGCCGCACTACGTGCGCTGCCTCAAGCCCAACGATGACTGCACCGCGCGGCTGTTCGACCGCGACCGGGTGCGCCACCAGCTGCGCTGCAGCGGCGTGCTCGAAGCCGTCCGCGTCTCGCGCGCGGGCTTCCCGATCCGCGTGCCGCTCCACACGTTTGTGGGCCGCTACTTCAGTCTGCGCGCGCCGTCCGAGGGTGGCGATGCGCGGAACCCGCTGCTCAAGCTCCGAAAGAAGACGTCGGCGCCGACGCGGACCCGCAACCGGCTCGGCTCGTCCTTCATCAACGTCAGCGGCGAGTACAGCAACAGCCTGGACGGCGGCGACGACGACGAGCGGCGGCGAATAGCTGCGCTGGTCACGGAGGAGGCCA
The DNA here is from genome assembly GCA_023338065.1 of Phytopythium montanum. NCBI lineage: Eukaryota > Oomycota > Peronosporomycetes > Pythiales > Pythiaceae > Phytopythium > Phytopythium montanum. The sequence continues at coordinate 15,704 of JAADXY010000440.1, forward strand.
AGTCACTGCTGCGCGACCTGCTGCCGCTGCTGCCCAAGACGCCGCTGCAAGCCGTGGACAACCCTGCGGCGGATCGCGATGCGCTGGCCTTCGTGGCCGCCGGCGCGCAGGTCGGCCGCTCCAAGCTCTTCCTCAAGAAGCTCACGTACGAGCGACTGGAGCAGCTGCGCGCGCGCCGCCTACACTCGCACATGGAGCGCATCTTCCACGCCATGCTGGCCTTCTCAGCGCGCCTGCGCTACCTGCGCGTACGCCGCGCCGTCGTGAGCGTGCAGCGCGCGTTTCGCGCCCGGCGAGGCGCGGTCCAGCGTCATGCGCTCGCACTCACGGTGCAGCGCGTGTTTCGGGGGACGCGGCAGCGCAAGCAGTTTCGGGCCACGCTGCGCGCCGTGCGCGTCATGCAGTGCCGCTTCCGGTACCGCCGACGAGTGGCTGTCGAGCGTGTGCGCGTCCGCAAGCAACGCGAGCTCGAGGAGCAGCGGAGGCGCGCGCAAAAGGAGGCCGAAGAGAAGCGGCGGCTACAGCAGCAGCAGCAGCAGCTGCAGCAACAACAGCAGCAGGCACGAGCGGCGCCGCCTCTGGTGCCGCAGTTCAACGACGACAGCTACACGGCGTCCGACAGCTCGTCCGAGAACGAGTCGTCCTTGACGTCCAACGACATTGAAGGCTCCGTGTCCTCGTCCGGGTACTCGGAGGAGGACAGCGACTACTTTTACGACGGCGCGCCGGGCACGAGCGCGCTGACGCCCGTACAGGAGGTGCAGCGCTACTCGACGCCCAAGACGCAGTCGTCCATGGTGGACACACTTGGCCCGCTCGTACCGCACCACCAGCACCAGCAACACAACCCGCGGCTGTCGCGCGCCATGAGCGGCGCCAACGCGCTGCACTCGCACTCACACCCGCAGATGATGGGCGGCGGTGGCGGGCCACTGCCGCTGCACCCGCACTACGCCAACGGCGCGCACCACCCTCTGCGCAAGTCGTCGTTCCGCAGCACGCGCACGTCGCGCGCCGTGGCGCTACCGCGGCTGGACGTGGTGCAGCAGACGCAGTGGGTGAACGACGAGGACCGCTTCAGCTGCCACATTTGCAACAAGCGCTTCAGCATGTTCAAGCGCAAGCACCACTGCCGCGCTTGCGGCGAGGTCATCTGCAACAGTTGCTCGCTGTACCACCGCATCCAGAGCCGCTCCATGCGCGTGTGCGTCTCGTGCGTGGCCTTCCACTCGCTCGACAGCCCGACGAGCACGGCGCCGTCCTCCGTCACTGGCGCCTCGGGTCCGCGCGGCTTCTCGACGCGGCTGCGCGGTCACGGCAGCGGCGCGAGCAGCGCGGCGAGCAGCAACAGCGGTGGACCTGGACACGGACTGAACCGCAAGCGGTCCAGCGGCGGGTCGTCCACGCAGCCCGTGGGCGAGGACGCGCGGCACCGCAGCAGCACGCTGAGCAGCGGGCTGTGGCTCAATCCGTGGCCGGAGCCGCCGTACCCGGAGGACGAGGACGAGCGCCTGGGCGTGCTGCGCGAGCTCAACATCCGGTCGCTGGCCGTGTCGGGCAAGTTCAACATGTACTGCGAGGTGGCGGCCAAGACGATGAAGTGCCCGATCGCGTACGTGAGCATCATCGAGGAGGACGAGCAGATCCTGGTGGCCAACATCGGCATGGCGCACCCGACGCTGCCGCGCGAGCTGTCCTTCTGCGCGCACACCATCTGCCAGCCGAGCGTGCTCGTGGTGCTGGACACCAAGGCGGACGAGCGCTTTCGCGAGAACCCGATGGTCAAGGGCGACCGCAAGGGCGCCGTCAAGATCCGCTACTACGCCGGCGCGACCATCTTCTCGCGCGACGGACACGCGCTCGGCACGGTCGCCGTGCTCGACACCAAGCCGCGGCGCGAGGCCGACCAGGAGCACATTGGCATGCTGCAGCACCTGAGCTTCCTCGCCAGCGAGAAGATGACGCAGAGCGCCGCCGGCGCCGCCGCCGACAGCGACAGCGAGTTCCTCTGAGCGTTCAGACCCCCTTTTTAAACACGATTGATCTGCTTGCGGCTTGACCCAGTTGCAGTGTACTGTAAGCTCATGTGCACCACCTGAAAATGAACAATGGACGCCAAGTCCATCCCGCCCACCTTGAAGCTGGCAATGGGCGTGACGCGAATGCCGCACGCGAAGCCAGCGTGGATGGCATTCGCGTTGGTTACGCGCGCGGTAAGTGCCGCGCTCGGTTTCACCTGCCACATTCACCGCGAGAGCCCGGATCCGCCCACAGAACGCGAGGAACGAGCCGTGTGCGGCGGGATCCTTCGACACGATGTCGTTGAGGTTGGGGCTGGCCCTCGCTTGCTCTATGGAAGTGGCAGGTGCATGCGACACAGGCACGACAGTGTTGGTGGTATGCGCAAATAAGAAGACTCGTATAAAATGAACTATATCCTTGTATGCCAATTGAAAGATCTCAGTACTTGTTAAAAAAAGCATATTAAATATATAACTACCATATCATCTCGATTATAAAACGCCGCAGGTTCTGAAGTCACGCGGAGACAGGCCTCGGCAATGCTATGAAATCCGGCACACCGTCGGCACCGCCCACACCGCGATTCGATCCCCACGCCTCGAGCAGCAGATCTCCAGCCCCTCTCCTCGCCTCGCTGTCCGCCTGCCCGCACACGGACGGACCCGCACGGACTGCGAGCTCCTTCCGCCCCGCACACAGCCGTACGTCCGACTCCTAGGGATCGGCGCGCGCTCGTCCGCACGCTCGTTCACCCCGCACATGTCGCTGTGTCGCTCGCCCGCCCGCTTTCTGGCCCGCCGGCTGTCCCGCTATTTATACTGACGGCGAGTATGCCGCGCGTCCTGTGCCGCACAGTTGCTGCCCGCGTCCTCGGCCAGCACGTCGGGGGCCATCCAGGCCCTGCTCTGCCTCCGCGGCTGCCTGCGCGGCGACTGGTGGCCCGCCATGGCGCGCGCCACTCGCCAAGAAGAAGCCGCCGACAAGCCCTCCATGGTGCGCGGACAGCTCGCGGTGCGCGTGCTCGGCGCGCAGACGCAGGCTCCCGACTCGCCCCGCGCGCACACGGTAAGCCTAGTTGGCTCCTGCGGTTCCTGTCGTCTGGTCCAGGCGGTGAACTCACGCCAACCCGCTCGCAGGTGTACCGGACGGCGGTCAACTACCGCGGCGCGTGCCTCCACCGACTGATCCGCTACCGCGACTTCCTGGCCTTCGCCGGCAAGGTGAGCGTCTGGATTGACCGTATAGATGGAGGCGACTGTAATGGTGGACTGACAAAAGACGGCGGCAGGTCAAGGTGCTGGATGGCGCGCCGGTGAGCGTGACGTTTCCGCCCAAGATGTGGACGCGCAAGGCGTCTCTTCGCCCCGAGGTGGTCGAGGCGCGCCGCGTCCTGATCGACGAGTTCATGCGGCAGGTGTGCGCCAAGGAGCTGGCGCCGCGCTCTGAAGAGCGGCTGCTTCGCCTGCTGCAGCTCGGGCCGTACGCGCACCACTCGGAGGCCGGCGGCCGTCCGTCCAAGGCGAGTGACGCGACGCTGCTGATGGGCGAACGGCGCACGCTGGACGTGGGCCGCGAGTCGGCCGAGGCCTCGATGGCCATGATGTCGCTGGCCGCGAACGACGAGGACGACTCTGCCTCGGTCCGCGCGGCGGCAATGCAGCTCGCGTCGGCCCTGCCCGCCATCGACTTGAAAGAGGAAGAGGAGGAGCCTGTCGACGCTGAGACCCAGCACCAGCAGTCGAGCGGCGAGCTGGCGGCCGAGTCGGACACGCGCGGCAGCTTTGAGGGCCCTCGCGCGCAACGGTCGGCGTCGATGCCACCGGCTCCCGTGCTGCCAATCACGCCGATCCGCTGTGCGCCGCGGTCGGCGCTGCGCTCGAGCGAGTCGTTGCCGCCCGCGCACCTGCGCAAGATGGTGGACTTTGCCGAGACTCCGGAGTTGGACAGCGCCGCGGGCGGGGACTCGCCCTTCACCGACACTGGTGACAGCAGCGCGTCGTCGTCGCCGTCGCCGTCGAGCAAGTACGAGGGCGCCGTGCAGCTGCAGCGCGCGCGTATTGGGCAGCTGCTGCAGTCTGGCGCGCGCCTCTCGAGCCTGCAGTCCGGCGCCGAGACGGCGTAGGGCCAGCCTCGTTGGGAGGGAGGACCCTGCCTCTGGTTGGACCTCCGTTGGAGTAAGTTATTTGTCGGGACGCGAGCACCGCGAGCAGAAGGACGTAGTCAGATGAGCAATGCAGCGCCATTTGGTCCCCTTGCAGCTTTGGTTCCCTTGCAGCTTTGGTCCCAAAGCGCTCCTTGCTCTCTTTCGGTTCTGCTGTGTTTGAACTCAACTGATCCGCATGAACGTGTGCAGTTCGCCTTCGTCGCGAGCATGGCAGGAAGAAGTTGGTGATCGACGAGCGTCTGCGCGTCGCGGTCGTGTCTGCAACACCAGACAGGAGGGAGAAAGACCAGTTTTGGGACCATGTACGCACTGCTTCAGTCCGCGTCCACAATCGTCGAGTAGCCTGCGGACATACGAAGACCAAGTAGAGTGAGGGCACCGCCACCTCCAAGCAGTCTCATCAGGCGTACCAGTCGTTGTCGAGCTTTGACCAGGCACCGGCGTGCTGCCACGAGGAGGGGATCAGGTTGATCAGGCAACGATGCGGCTTCACAGTTCAATGGACGGAGACCACGCACCTCGATGGCGTAGTGGCATCCGCTGCGCTAGTCCCTGATGCCTTGGAGCGCACACTTGGCGGCGGTGTAGCCGCTGGACCGAAGGCCAGGCTCTCGACGTCCGTGCGGCCTTGATAAGTCCGAATGGCGTCCATGCATGTAGTTGACGTCCATGTCGCGCCGCGTCATCTCTGCTCGTTGGCCTTGGCGACAGTTACGGTTACGGCTACGTTCAGATACGGCTACACTATGGTAATATTTGTGAATAAATTACGGAGGGCCAGGCCTCCGAAGAAATCTATTTAAGCTGGAGTAAAATATGAAGTTGGTTGAGTTTAAAACCAAGGGTTTAGTAATATATAACTAGTTCTCTTTGCATACTGAACGCAAGTCAACAAAAATCGCAAAATAATATTCCAGAAAATTAAAGATCGTGCTATGGTCAGACATATCAATGGTCGCGGAAAGTGCAAATACAAAAACGATGTGTTCACGCGTCGCATGCGTGTCTAGGTGGCCGAAACTATGGTCGTTTATTTTGACTCGACTTCAGTATGAACGCGTAAATTGCTCAGCCTACCAAGGATCATCAAACAACCGCAGGCTCTTCAACGCCTTCCAGTATCACAGCCGAACCGGTGTCTCCCTCTCCGATCACGAGCGAAGGTAATGCACCTGGTGCTTTCTTCTGTCTTGATACAGCCTGCTTCTTCGCCTTTGTTGATGTCACCTTCGCCGCTGCTAGCAGTTTCTTTGCTTCCGCTCTCTTCGTGGAAGCTGCGATCTTGTCAGCGGCAGCTTTCGCACGCTTAGTCGCCGCCTCCACTTTAGCCGCAGCCTTCGATGCCAGCGCAGCCTTCTTGACCTGTTGCTCAGCCATCATGTCGGCGTACGTCAGCAACTTGCCGCCCGAAACCCGCTCGTTGACGAACTCTCCCTTTGATCGCGGCTGAGCAACTGGCTCAATGAGCATCTTGAGCGACAGATGAGCGACGTTCAAAGCGTCGAGGCTGAGCCGACGGCGCTTAATTGCATCTTGGACTCGCTGACTGACGGTCACCTCGTTGAACAGAGGTGCCAAGACTGCGTGGTGTCGCACCAGTATTTGAGCTGGACGTTTGGCCTTGGATCTCTGTCGGTTGCCCATCAGCGACTGTAGCATGACCGCCAGTGAAAGCGGATGGATACCGGTGTTGCGGAAACCGTTCTTGACGTTGGAAGGAGTGAACGCGTCCTCGAATGCCGGGTTCGCCAGTGTGGAGACATCATCCTTGACTGGAAGAGCGCCATGGTTGTCAAGCGGATACCTCTGCACAGCTTTCTCGTACAGTGCCTTGAAAGGCTGATAGATGGATACATCCAGCGGTTGCAGGAAGTGGGAGGTGTGCGCAGGCAGTACAAACAAGTGCACGCCGCGATCGAAGCCGAACTTGACGACATCGACACTCACGTGAGCGAAGTGGCCGTCGAGAATGAGTAGCTGAGGGCGTGACTGCGGGTGATCAATGGATCGGGAAGCATGGAGACGAACCACTTGAACCAGACGAGAAACAGCCTGCCGTTGATGTTTGACGACTCAGTGACAGCGCAGACAGATCCAGCTGGAGCACCCGATAGCCACTGCGTCTTGCGCTTGGCGCCCGCGTAGATGGACATTGGCGGCACACGACCTCCTGCAGCGTTGATGCAGCCCATCATGCTGACGTTCTCGCGATCACTCGAGCGTCGAACGTTGGCGCTCTTCCCCTTCGGACAGAGCACTTTCTCTCCGCCATGCCCTTGTGCTGTCATGCCGGTCTCGTCGCAGTTCCAAATGTTGGAAGGACGAGTCGACAGGTCGAGCTGGGTGATGGCTATCTTGAGGTTGGAGTAGTAGAAGCGGACAGTATCATCGGGGTGGATTCACCAAGGGTACTTCCGCCGCCGGCGCGGTCATGGGGACGTGGGATTACATGCTCAAGATCCGACCCGTCGATCTCCATCCGATCTTCAAGGAGGTCGATCTGATGGCTAACCCCCAGATTCGTCTTCGGTTCCGTATGAACCAGGGATCGTGTGTCATTAAGCCGGAGTCCTCGTCGAGCGACAACATGATCCTCAAGAGCACTACGCTTCGCTCGGGCAACATTTGCCCAGTCATGGTCACCAGCGCCGGTCTCAGCACGTCGCTTGGAGCTGTGCTCAACGGTCAGGACTTCTCGGTCCATTGGGGCGTGCTAACGAACTCGGCCGAGAGTACTCCTGGCAATGTGTGTTTCATTCAACACAGCGCGTCTATACGTCCCGTTTCACTACCTCGAGAACCCCCAGGCTCTGATTAGCAAGCCCGTGAAGAAGGTCCGATACAACGACGTATATGCCCAATACTTCATCCAGCGAGCTGGTCTGGGCAAGCAGAGTACTCCGCACAACGCATCCTTCGACCTACAGCTGTCAGCTTCAATCAAGAACGCTAAGTACGTCTGTGTGCTACCGTTCGCGGAGCAGACCGGACTGTTCGGTAGCGCTTCGGCTCAGCAGTTCCAAAGTCCGTTCGACCCCGCTCCTTGGACGCTCGCTCCAGGCTCCGCGATCCGCAACTGGAACGTCCGCATCGGTTCGGACCAGGTATTTACGCTATCGCACGACTATGACTTCCGTAC
>JAADXY010000441.1:0-22966 GCA_023338065.1 Phytopythium montanum
GACGATCGATGGAGCCACCAGCAAGTTGTCGGCGAGTCCGTTCGCGAGCTTGCCCAGCGTGTTGGCGGACATGGGCGCCGCCACCATGACGTCCGCCCAGTCTTTGAGCTACAGCAGAGTGTGCAGCCAGCGTGGTGAGTCCCGGAGCACGACACTCCGCTCGATCGCACAGCGCCAGCCACCTCAATGTGTAGCACTTGGTCGCCGACGACCCTCCACGCCTCCCACTCGTCCACATCGCGGAGCAACTGCGCATCTGCGCGCTCTTGTGCCTCGCAGAACTGCTGCCAGCGCAGCGGGTGGTAGTCCTTGGCGCAATCCAGGAAGAAGCCGGCCGCCTTTGTGGCGATGACGCGGACCTGTGCTTCAAGGTGCCGGGTTACGCCCTCGGCCGCACCTCTCAATACAACGGCAACTGGCGCGCGACCTCGGCAAGCTCGGCCAGTCGAGCCGCGATCTCCGGCACGCTGCCGTTTGCCGCCAGCAGCACACGCGGCTTCCTGCCTCCATGTGTCGAGTTGATGATATCTTTTTGCCTTCCACGCCGGACCAGACACTCTCTCGAGGGAGTGACCTGTGTTGTAAACAAAAAAATATAATCTGAAAACAGCGCGGCGATTCCTTCTTTTGTTTACAACACAAGTCACTCCCTCGAGAGAGTGTATGATGTCCTAACCTAAGTTTGTACTGTAAAAACAAATCAGCTTTCGCCACTCTCGTGTTTTGGAAAATATACTGTCATATATCGTCTTTTCCAAAAGGGAACGTCGTCTTTTGGAAATGCACTCATCCATTCCACGAGCGGACGACACACACGCTGCGTCGTTACAACCAACACGAGCCGGCTCGCTCGCTCACTCGCCCGGTCGGTCGGCCATTCCCGCTCTTCCGTCCGCGTGGTCGCAAGTCTCCCAGTCCCCTCCCTCGACTCCCGGACGCCTCCGCACGCCACCGCCACCATGGGCAACAAGGGCTCCAAGGGCGGCCGCAGCATGCGCCCGCCGATCAAGAGCGACTCGCGCGGGTTCAAGTTCGGCCAGCAGGCGGCGAACGGCGGCCGCGACGCCGGCGTCAGCGCCCCCGCCGCCCCCTCGTACCCGCCGCAGAGCAGCACGGCGTACCCCCCTGGCGCGCCGCACCAGCAGCAGCAGCAGCAGTTCCAGCAGTTCCAGCAGTACAAGCAGCAGCAGCAGCAGGCGCATGGGCAGCAGCAGCACCAGGCGCCGCCGTCATCCTCGGGGGACGAGGCAGAGTGTACGTCGTCCTTTCTCGGATGATTGGTTCATACTTTTGGTGGCGTACTAGTTCCGTAGTACTTACGTGTATTGTATGATTCGCGTATTAGCCGACCTGGAGGAGGACGACCTGGACAAGATCGAGCAGGTGGCGATCGAGGACATGGGGTCGTCCGCTCGCCCGCTCGTCAAGGTGAACGTGGAGGACTTTGACCTGCTCAAGGTGCTCGGCAAGGGCTCGTTCGGCAAGGTCATGATGGTGCGCAAGAAGGACACGAAGCAGATCTTCGCCATGAAGACGCTGCGCAAGCAGGCGCTCGTCAAGCGCAACCAGCTGCTGCACACGCGCACGGAGCGGTCCATCCTGCAGAACATCAAGCACCCGTACCTGACGACGCTCTCGTACGCCTTCCAGACGCCCGAGAAGCTGTACCTGGTCATGGACTACTGCGGCGGCGGCGAGCTCTTCTTCTGGCTCAAGAAGGACCGCCGCTTCTCGCAGCAGAAGGCGCGCTTGTTCGCCGCCGAGATTGTGCTCGCGCTGCAGGAGCTGCACCGGCACGACATCATCTACCGCGACCTCAAGCCCGAGAACATCCTGCTGGACCTCGAGGGACACATCAAGCTGACGGACTTTGGGCTGTCCAAGGAGGCCGTGACGGGCGCGGGTGCTGTCGGCGGCACCAAGACGTTCTGCGGCACGCCCGAGTACCTGGCGCCAGAGATCCTGGAGAACAAGGGCCACGGCAAGGCCGTCGACTGGTGGTCGCTTGGCACGCTCATCTACGAGATGCTCACGGGCCTGCCGCCCTTCTACGACCAGAACATGCAGCGCATGTACGACAAGATCCTGAACGCGCCGCTGCGCTTCCCGAGCTTCATGTCGGCCGAGGCCAAGGACCTGCTCACGGGGCTGCTGACGCGCAAGGTGGCCGACCGGCTCGGCTCGGGCCCCGCGGACGCCGAGGAGATCAAGGCGCATCCGTTCTTCAAGGGCATGGACTGGGAGGCCATCATGCGCCGCGAGGTCGTGCCCGAGTTCAAGCCGCCCAACCGCCTCGGGTCCATGGACACGAGCAACTTCGACGTCGAGTTCACGGCCGAGAAGCCCGTCGACTCGGTCGTCACCACCAACATGAGCTCCACGGCGCGCGACAAGGCCCAGTTCCCGGGCTTCACCTACAACGCCGACACGATGGACGAGGACCAGAAGCACTAGCTGTCGACTTGAACCGCCAAGCCAAGCCACGCAGTGCACAGCAGCACGTGGCGTGGCATGCCGTGCCGTGGCGTGCCTGGACGGATTGGGGACCGCCATCGGGATCGGGACCACCATCAAGGTCGGGACATACCAGTCGTGGACGCCGCCGCGGCCACTGGCAGGCATGTTCATACGTGTTTAGACAGCAGGCGGCGCCGGCAAATGCATCAAGATGATCACCTGCATTGGCTCCAGCCTTACCCTACTGGTGTTGACTCTCCTTCGCTACCAGGCGGTCTAGGCGAGCGCCTGGGGCCCTCGCCGCTTGTCGACGCGCTTCTTGCCGCCCTGGTTGAGCCCGACGGCGACGGCGTCGTGCGGCATGTCCGAGTCCTCGTACGGGTTCTTGTCTCGGCCCTTGCGGCCCTTGCGTCCGTGGCGCTTGAGCCGCTTGCTCACTGCGCGCTTGTCCTCTCCGGCCGTGTCAAAGTCAATCTCCTCCTCCACCTCCACTCCCTCTCTGCCCTCATTCTCGGCATCTGAAGCCGCCAGCACCGGCGCCAGCCCCGGGAAACGCTGCATCGCCAGCACGTGGATGTCGAACAGCGCGCCGATATCCGCCTCGCCCGGCGGCGGGTGGCAGTACAGCAGCTTGCCGTTGACGTAGTCGCGCAGCAGATCCCTGGCCGCGCGCGACGTGTCCGGGCCGCCCTTGCCCGTGGTCGTGAACCCGCGGCTGCGCGCGAAGGCCTCGAGCAGCGCGTAGACTCCCACGGCGTCCTCCTCTCCGGCCGTGCGGGACGCGGCCACCTTGATGCCGTACGTGTGCTCGAACACGCGCTTGGGCACGCGGCGCACCATGAGCCGGCACGGGCCGATGTGGTCGCGCAGCTGCGAGATGGGCAGCACGCCGCAGCAGTACATCTCGGCCTTGGAGCTCACGAAGCTCGGGAAGACGAGCCCGGGGCAGTCGCACAGCATGACGCGCTCCGACAGCACGAGCGTCTGGAAGTGCTTCGTCTTGCCCGGCGTCGCGCCGACGGCCACGCGCTGCGTCTTGTGCGAGTACGTGGACGCGCCAAGCAGCGCGTTGATGACGGACGACTTGCCCACGTTCGGGAAGCCGACCATGCCCAGCTTGACGCGGCCCTGGTCCTTGGCGCGCTCGCCCACCTCGACCAGCACCTCGTCCGCCAGCTCGGACAAGAAGCCGAGCAGCTCATTGCGGGACAAGACCGGGTATGGCGACTTGACCACGGCGGGCGGCGTCTCGACCGCAGCGGATGGAGCTGGCGGCGGCGTCAAAGGCGCCTCCTCCTCCTCGTCACTGCTGTCGCCCTGGTCGCCGACCTGGGCCGCCTGCTCGAGCTTGAGCTGCTTCATCTCCTCGTCGATCTCGGCCTGCGCGGCCTTGGCCGAGAAGAAGACGACGCGCGTGCCCTCTCGGCGGAAGAAGTCTCCCCAGCACTCTCGCTGCCCATCCGTGAGGAAGTCGGCCTTGTTGATGAGCAGCAGCGTGCGGCGGTGGACTTCGCCCTCTTGCGCGTACGCGTCCAGGTCCCTCGAGCGGTAAAAGAGCGGGTTGCGCGCGTCCACGATCTGCACCAGCACGTCGCTGCGCTCGCGCACGTGCCACAGCTGGCGCCAGACCTCCAGGTTCTTCTCGAACGGCGTCACCTCGAGGTGCTCGGACGCCTCCTCCAAGGCCGCAATGTCGCGCCGCCAGTTGAGGAACGCCTCCTTCTCGCGCCGGTTCAGCTCGTTCGCCGTCGTGCTCGCGTCCCATGACGGCCGGCGAGGCACCTTGAGTTCCTGGAAACTCATCTCGGGAGCAGGCACCGCGTTCTTCCTGTTGGCATGAAGGTGGGGTGTTAGTGGAGTGACGACGACTGGTTGCGGAGTAAAGGAGAAGGAGGAGGCGTACTGGACGAGCACGGCGCCGTCGTCTGGCTCCTCCATGAGCAGCACGCGCTCCTTGACGGCCGTGAACTCGCGGTTGGCGAGCACGGCGCTGGCCAAGAAGTCGTCCTGTCGGTGGTGGTGATTGGAGAAGGACGGCGTTAGTTTAGCGGTAAGAGCAACAGGAGAAGCAGGACGAGGAGGACGAGGAGGACGGGACGCACGAGAGAGGAGCCCTCGAGGTAGGAGGCCAGCGCCACGGGCGCGTCGCCGCCGTCGCGGGCAGACACGTGCTTGCCGGCGCTCGACTGGATGTCGGACGTGGCCGTGGCCGACGTCTTCTTCTGCGTGCGCAGCAGCGCCGCGCCCAGCGAGCCCTTCTGCACCTTCTGACCCGTGCGGCCCATCGTCTCTCCGAGTGCTTGAGCCGCCGCGCTAGGAGCAGGAGCAGCAGGAGGTGGAGAAGGCAGGAAGAGCGATGCCAATGCCTGATGCCGAGGTGTGACGCTTGGAACACCAACACCAACCGCGTTGGAATGCAAGAGTGAAGATCATTTTGATGCACCAGAATGATTGTCGGGTCGGGATTGGTTGTTATTGCAAATTGATTCATTATTTAAACCAATCCAGCGAGCGGTAGAACAAGTTGAAGGCTATTTCCGACCTGCCACACCACCAAAGGCGCTGCCATGGAGACGCGGCTGCGCGTGGGCAGCAGCGCGCTGTTAGATGGGCCCTCTCGGCTGCTGACGGCGCCGGCGCGGGCCGAGGAGCAGGCGTCGGCGACTGCCTTCGCGCCGTACGCGCACTCGCTGCCCAGCAGCTTCCAGCGGGCCAAGCCACGCGTGTACCGGTCCACATTGATGGCCGACGCGACGCGTCCGCGGCAGACCAAGTGCGCCGTCATCACCACCAGCGGGGGCGTTGGTGCTGCCGTTGTCGACGACTCGAGCCGCCAAGACGGAGAGGAGGAGGCTCGCGCTGAGAGCGCAGGCCGACCGCGGCTCGGACCCACCAAGGCGGCCATCGTGGGGCTCGAGGAGCTGGACGACGGCGCGACCTTCCTGCTCGACTTCCGCGCCGGCCAGCGGCCCCGCAAGGCGGCCAGTGGCGCCGCGAGCAGCTCCGAAGGCGCGCGCGCGGCCAAACTCCAGGACTGGGACGCCCACTTCCTCTCGTGGGAGGGTCTGTCGGAGCGGCAGCGCCGCCTGGAGCTCACAGCCGCCGCCAAGTCGCGCGCCATCCGCCAGCTCGCCGAGGCCGAGGGCGTCCAGGTCCCGCAAGTCCACGAGCTCGAGCAGGGCGAGCACGGCAAATCCGACCTCGTCGTCGACGCCTTCTCGCGCTGGTTCCTCGCCAGTCGACAGCATCGCCAGCGCGTCCGCGAGGTCTACCTGCTCGAGGAGCTCGCGTTCGCTGCTCGCGACCCGATCGTCCACCAGCAACTCGCCACACATGGCAGGTCAGCTCCGCCCAGCGACCAGGTCGGCGTGCCTTCGTCGCTCGCATGGCGGGAGTTCGTCACTTGGTACGCGTTAGGGCGATCAACAGTGATGCAAACGCACGCCGGCGACCAACTGCTGCTTCGTGAGAGGCTTGAAGAGCGCGCCGACTACTTGGAGTACCGACTGGGCGTCGCCGCTGCTACAGAAGCTGAACTCGAACTCCGCGCGCAAGAAGAAGCCGACGACCCGACCGAGACGCTGCCGATCCCCGCAGTGTTCGTGTTTGAGGACGTGAAGATGGAACGCCCGGCAGCGCTGGACGACCCGACGTCGTGGGAGAAGACAAGCGCGGCGAACCGGCAGAAGGAGCTGGCGCTCGCGCTGCTGGACCCGCAGGTGCAAGTGGCCGCCTTGAAGGCCGAGATCGAGCTGCCCGACCTGTCGAGCGCGAGTCTCGAGGGCGTGGACGTCTTGGCGCTCGCCGGCAAGTTCCTCCCATGGTGGAAGTCCAGCAGTAACCCGCATCGCAAGGCCTTCCTGGCTCGGGAAGTCGACGAGGCTTCTCGAGACGCCGCGATCGTCAAGCTGCTCCGTCAACAGCAGCAACAGAGTGATGATGGTGGCGGTGAAGTGGACGCCGCCGCGACGCTCGAGCTGTTCGCCCAGCAGTACTTTGCGTCCGACTCGACGCGGCTCGCCTTCCTCAAGAAGAAGCTCTTCTTCATCAGGCGCCGAAGCCGCGTCGGGAGCGTTGCTAAGTACGGCAAGCTGCCAGCACCGCTAATGTATTTGCTCCTCCCAGTGCCAGTCGTCAGCTCCTTCTGCTTCAGCCGGCCTTGTCTGGCCCAGGAGGAAGCCGCGCATCCCGACGAAGTCTCTGTGGTGGGTGGTGGAGCCGCTGCTGTCGCTGACACAACCGAGCAGCGGCAGCAACTGGAAGAGGAAGCCGCTCAGCAACTTGTCAGCGTCGAAGACGGTCACGAGCTGGAGGAGGCCGAGCGACTGCGTAGCGCGAGCGAAACCGACCTGATGACCGTCGAAGACGAGCTGTCGCGAGCCTTGGGTGCGTTCGTGGAGGACGAGAGCGACGACGAGATGGACAGCTCGGCCATGGTCAAGCCCAAGCGGTCCGACTTCTCGCGCTCGTACTTCTTCGGCAGCCTTCCCGTGCACTTCCGCATCCTCTCGGTCACGAGCTGGGGTGGCGCGGGAAGCGGCGTCGACAACGGCGACGAGGAGATCGAGGAGGAGGAGCGGCTGGAACAGGAGCGGGAGCGCCAGCGGCTGCTCGACCAGCAAGAGGCCGAGCGCATCCTCGAGGCCGAGCGCCAGGCCGAGCGCCTGCGCATCGAGAAGGAGAAGGAGGAGAAGGCTCTGCAGGCCCGCCGCGTGCGCACCTCGGAGCTCAAGAAGGTGCTGCTGCACCAGTCCGAGCTCGAGGCGCAGCGAAGACTCGCGCTCGAGCTCGAGCGCGCGCACGACGAGCAACGGCGCATGGAGCAGGAGGAACTCGCCCAGCATCAGCTCTCGGCTCGCCTTGAAGCCGACCGGAGAGCGATGGAGCGCGAGGATGCCGCTGCTCAGGCCGAGCGTCGAGCGATGCGCGCAGCCGCCGCGCGGAACGTGAAGCGCATGCTGCTGGAGATGACCGAAATGACCGCCGAGGACGAGCGGTCTCGCCGAGCCACCCGCGAGCTCCGGCTGCGAGAGCTGGAGGAAGAGGCGCGCCGCAGGTTCCACGACGAGCTGTACTCGACGTTTGAGCCGTTCTTCCCGAGCTCCCAGCTGCCAAGCGAGGACTTCCTGCCGTCCATCCAGCGGCGACTGATGAACCAGCGGCAGCTGCAGGCGCTCCAGCGGCCATCGCACTCGCCGTACACGGTCCCGTTCGCCGAGGCCGTGGCGTTGGAGGACGTCGAGCCTGAGCCGTACCTTGCTCGTGACTCTCGCAAGTTCGCGCTGCTCATGGGTCTCCCCGTCCGGCGCTCGCGGCAGCAGAAGCGGTCTCGGATCCCGAGCGAGGAAGCCATCATCCAGCTGCAGCAGCAGAAGAACGCCGCACACTTCCCGCTGGAGGACGAGGGTCGAGAGTCCGTCTCGGCGCCTCCTGCAACGTTGCTGAGCCACAAGCTGGCGAGGAGACAGCAGGAGCGACGGCCGCGGCAGTTGCCGGAGCTGTCGCGAGCCAAAGCCGACGAGGAGCTGACAGACCTGAGCGAGCCTAGACGCACTACAACGAGTCAAAACCAGCGGATGCACCACCGGCAGGAGCTGCAGCACCCACCGTCCTTGACGCCCTTCTTTCGCGGCAATATGATTGTTCGGGGGACCAGCCAGGGACGCGCGAGAGACTATTCCTACTCGTAACAGCGAGGCTCGTGCACCGCAGCACTTCACCCGCTTCAGTTCCCAAGACACTCGCTCACCTCTACTCGGCCATCTCGGCTTCGACCACCGTCGCCTGCGCAGCCTGATGGCGTGTGTGTGTGTGTGGCAGCAACACAACAAGCGAGTATCACGTCAGTTGCTGCCACCACAGGCGGAGGAGCTCCGACTGCCACGCACCTCGAGGATCTGGCCGATCTGCACGCCGCCAGTGCGCGCGTTGTACTGGAACAGGATCTTGGTCCAGCTGTCCGCCAGCGCTCGCTGCGGGGAGCAGCGCCGGACGAACGCCAGACCGCGGAGGTGCGGGTGCTGAGCATCAGCACGAGGCTCAAACTCGTCGAACGTGAACTTGGCCAGGTCTCCTTCGCTCAGCTGTGCAGACGACCACGGAAACCAGTCAGTCTCTGCTGTACGTACGTCCAAGCAGAAGAGGAGACGCGAGAGTACCTCGTACTGGCGGATGAAGGTGTCGTCTATCGAGAGCAGCGCGATGCCCTCGAGCGTCGTAAACTCCCGCGCGGCGTCGAGCCGCAAGACGATCGACGGCTTCTCCGTGTAGACAAAGTACCGACTCGTGACCTGGTCCTTCCACACGAGCGCGAGCGGCGACAGACCCATCTCGTAGTGTCCCGCCTTGAGGTAGAACAGCAGGCCGTCCCTGTTTATATAGGAGGCGGAGCGAGAAAGTCAGTGGGGATGGTACGGGGCTGGTACTTGCAGCGAGGCTGACGCACTTGATGAATGGGAAGGTGGTCGCGTAGGCCGCCTGGATGCCCGCTGGGTCGCTCTCGAAGCACGGGATCGGCTGCGCAGCATCACCCTGTCAGTAGGTTCAACGAGTAAGTCTGATAGAGCATTTAGCGCCAAGCGAGACCCACCAAGAAGCGGTAGGGGTTGGCGGGCGAGACGATGTCCGCGGTCCCCTCGGCCAGCTTGTCCCTCGCCCAGTACCAGCGGAACTCGGTCGTGCAGTTGTACAGCAGGTAGTCCTTCCAGCACATGATGTCGAGCACGTAGAAGGTGGCGTTCTGCTCCTGGAAGATGCAGTCCAGGATGCAGTAGGCGTCCCCGCCGCGGTTCGTCTTGTGCGAGCCGCCGGGCAGCGCCGACGGGAACTTGCGCAGCGCGCCGCCCGACTGGATGCGCGCGATCGACCGCCCGCCGCTGGCCACCACCAGGCAGCGCTTGCCCTCGGGCCGCGGCAGCACGTACCAGCCGGCTCCAGAGGTGCTGCCGCTGCCGTTCAGGTCGCGCGGCGCGTCCACCATCCACTCGGGCACCGTCAGCTGCTTGCAGAAGCGCTCGCGGCGCCGCTTGACGCGCTCCTCGCGCGTGCGTCGCTTGCTGGCAGCGTCCGGCTTAGCAACAGCAGCAACCGGCTCGTCCCCCTCCGCTCCGCCCTCGTCCTCGCTCGCCGACGCCGCGTCGTCCGCACCGCCCGCCAGCGAGCGCGCGTGCGCCGTCAGGTCCCGTCGCGCCTGTCGCTGCAGCGCCACCGTCTGCGCCCGCCGCGCCGCCGCGTCCCGCGTCCACGGCAGCCGCTTGACGGCCACGCGCCGCGCCTCCTTCCCGCCCTCCGCCAAGTCCATCCGTGCGCACTTTCCGACTAGTGCACGCGAGTTTATTTATCCTGGCAGCAATACAATATTGCTCACTTGGTTTCACTAAGAAAATGGGGTCCGGGTCGCGTCAGATCTGATTCTGTATCGAATCTGATTCCCGTCGAAACCAAGGGCACAAGACAACCGACCGGCCCGCATCCAAGAAAGGAAAGGACGGCGGACATGGCGGCGGCGGCGGCGACGACGGCGGTCGAGACGGTGGAGCTGGCGCGCGAGTGCGAGTACCGGGCGGAGGTGTCGGCGGCGTCGGAGCTGCGCCTGACGCTGCGCAGCGGGTCGGCCGAGCTGTTCGGCGTGGAGCTGGCCATCGGCCGCGAGTACGTCTTCCGCGACCGCAAGCTGGCCGTCTTCACCTGGTACGGCTGCTCGCTGCAGGTCGCGGGCTCGCCCGACGTCGCCTACACGTCGGACGAGACGCCCATGAACAGCTACCTGAACGTGCACTCGCAGCTGCAGCGCCGGCGCGAGCTCGCGGCCGCCAAGCGCGGCGCCGGCCCGCGCGTGCTCGTCTGCGGTCCGCCCGACAGCGGCAAGTCGACGCTCGCGCACACGCTCACCAACTACGCGCTGCGCCTGGGCGAGAAGCCCACGCTCGTGGACCTGGACGTCACGCAGGGCTGCCTCAGCGCGCCGGGCACCATCGCCGCCTCGCCGCTCGACATGAACAGCATCAGCGTCGAGGTAGGTGCTTCGGGTGGTGGTCCTTTTCGCTCCCTCTCCGCACTGACCACGCATATGTATGTGTACGCTTCGGTTGCGGACAGGAAACGTTCGTGCTGACCAACCCGCTGGCGTACTTCTACGGCCACACGTCGCTGTCGGACAACCCGGAGCTGTTCCGCCTGCAGGTGCAGCAGCTCGCTGCCGCCATCAAGCGCCGCATGGCCAACGACGAGCAAGGTACCGACTCCAGCATCCCTATGCAAAGCGCCTGGTCATCTACGCTCTAACCCAGCTGTCTCGCCCTCGCTGCTGAACCGCAGTCAGCGCCTCGGGGTGCGTCGTCAACACGTGCGGATGGGTCGACGGCCTCGGCTTCGACCTGCTCGTGTTCGCCATCCAGGCGCTCGAGCTCGACGTGGTGCTCGTGATCGGCCAGGACCGGCTGTACAGCCGCTTGCAGAGCGCGCTGGATGCCAAGACCAACACTAACCTGTCGATCGTCAAGCTCGCGCGCTCAGGCGGCGTCGTGCCAATCAACAGCAAGCTGCGGTCGGCCGCGCGGCTTGGACGCATCCGCGAGTACTTCTACGGCGCCAACTCGCTGCACCTGGCTATTCCCACGCTGTCGCCGTGCATCAACGAGCTGTCCTTCGACGACGTCGACTTCTTCACAGTGCGAGGTACGGTAGCGCAATGCTCTCTTCTTTCCTGCCATTGTTGACCAGGTTGGCTAACCTTACACGCTGTCCCACTAGACATGAAGGTGTCGGACGTGATGCTGCCAGTGGGCCAGACCGAGGCGCAGATGGAGCGGCTGCAGGTGGTGCCGCTGCCCAAGACGGCGGACCTCGCGCACTCGATCGTGGCCGTCGCGCATCCGGTCCGTCGGAGCCAGCAGGACGGAGCGGCGGCAGCAGCGGCAGCCGAGCAGCAGTGGCTGCTCACCTCGCCCGTCGCGGGCTTCGTGTTCGTGTAAGTGGTTGATGGCGCTGGTGGAGGGCATTGCTTGTTGGTGTCTGGCCGTTGACGAGTTGTGAATGGCGTGGTGGATGCGCGCAGCAAGGAGATCCGCGAGGCCGACCAGAAGATTGTGCTGCTCGTGCCGTCGCCTGGATCCCTGCCCTCGCGCAACCTGATCTTCGGGTCCATCAAGTGGATGGAGTGAGTGCACGTGGGTACCGAGTTGCCGTGTTGGACGGCGTCACTGCTGAGAAGTCCAAGGCGGATGAAAAGCACCATCACCCACCATGCATGTCGACGTGGTATGGTGTTCAGCGTCAATGCGACTCGGTTGCTATTGCTGCCTTGCCTGAAAGCCTGCGAGGACCCAAGCAGTCGCTCTGCTTCTAATAGAGTTGGGTCTGCTTCACTGCGACTTGTTGATGCTCTCGCGAGTGAACGCGGGGAACCCCGACGGCTTTGCGCTGTTGAGCATCTTGAGGAACCTGTCGTCAGTGTGCGGGAACGGACCCGCTTTCTCATACGAGGCCTTGGTCAACGCGGCGCGCATCTGCTCGTTCGGCATCCCGTCGCCCTTCATGGTGAACCAGCTGGCGATCGTGGGCGTCTCGAACTTCCCCGACGGGTTCTCCGGCTTGTCGTCCGTAGTGGCCACGCGGAACTTGTGCGACGTGCTGGGGTCTCGGAACCTGCTGCCGCGGAGCTTCTCGTAGACGACCATGGGGTGGCCGTCGTCGATCGGCACCTCCACGTCGGGGTGCGTTCTCCCCGAGCATGTAGCATGCGACAAGAAGCCGTCCTCGGTCCAGATGACGACGGTCTCCCACTCGTGGCGGTGGCCGGCGATGTCGATGGCCCTCCAGCCATGGACGCCGATCATAGGGAGACCGGTCGAGGTCTGGTCCTTGACCATGTAGAGCGCGAACGAGTGTCCGCAGTACTCAACCTTTTCCTTGCGGACGCACGCGTAGCGGTGGTACGTGTTGGCCAGGTCCATGAAGCTCTCGTTCCTGCACCCGTAGGTCTCGGGCCCCATCGGCTTGAGCCCGGCGTTGGTTGTCCCGCGCCGGCTGATCGCCGCGCTAGGGAAGCAACTGTCCTTGTGGAAGTCGAACACCGGGTGGATGTACCGGAGGTTGGCGTTCCGCGGCAGGGCCTCGTCGAGCTTGAGTAGGTTGTCGATCTCGATGGCGACCACCGTCAGCAGTAGGAGGGCGACGACGGGGAGTGCGGCTTTCAGAGTAGTGGCGACTCCCATTGCGGCTGGAATTGGGAGATGCGGTAGCTTCGTCGGCAGTATGGGAGTGGAGGAGGCCCGGTTGAAGTGGCTGGATGCGAATGCCTTGCTGGAAAACCATGCGGATCGCGGCAACTGGGTCAAGCAACTGAGCAATGAGATCGGTTCCCAGATGGCTGCGAGGATGGGCACTGGATGGATACAGGTGTGGCTTCAAGTTGAAGTAGTCGCAGGTGATATGGCCCAAGTGATGAGGCCCTCAATTGAGCCAGCTTGCGTGGGGGAAACCACTGACGCCTCACGGCTCGGCGGAAGGAGAGCCGGACGGGCGATCAAGTCACTGGATCTAGCGTGGCATCTCACCAGAGGAATGGTCTATGCATCGCATTCAGATGGTCGCGGGTGGATACCTTTCAGCAGCTGGTAGTCAGGATCGACGTGTCCCTTCAACTCCATGCGTCCGGACAGAGAGGTGGAGGGCAGGCAACTTGGAGATGGGAAGGTTGCCTTGTCGCATGAGCATCGTGCGAGCCAGCACCTCGATCTCCTACCCGTCCATTGCGCGGTACATCTCGCCGTTAGTTCCATACAGAGACGCACTCCGAACATTGCCGACAAGGAGCGTCGTCTCCTGCCTGCTACATGCCGGTCGGCATGAGGGCCACGCTTCTGTGTCTGGCCATGGTATCCACGCTCGCGCTCCTCGTCCAAGGCGACGACTTCCCCAAGCTCGACGAGGCTCTGCCCAAGCGCGTCAACATCTCGACCATCTTCCCCGTCTTCGACTTCGATGGCGACGGCTGCTACCCTAGCGCCGCCATCAGCCGCTCCGGACAGCAGAACCACGGCCTCAAGTCGACCGGCAGGATGACGGGCCTCTGCCGCAACGACCGCTTCCTGGACCTGTCCAACGCGTACCACCGCCATGCGTGCGCCAAGAGAGGCGCGGTTGAGTACTGCGGCCACTCGTTCGCGCTCTACATGCTCAAGGACCAGAAGCTGCACTTGTTCGGCGGCGGCCACAGACATGAATTCGTGTACGCCATCGTCTGGACCAAGAACGGCACGGCGCAGCACGTCACGTACTCGGACGATCGCCTGAAGACGGTCAGCATGGCCGAGCTCCAGAAACAGAACGGACACCCCATGTTCGTGTACCAGAAGCACCTCCTGACCGAACACTGGCTCCGCCCCGCGCGCGACTACGAGCACGCCGAGAACGCCTACAAGATGTTCGTGCTGCCGACGGTCGTCAGCTGGTTCACGATGAAGGGCGACAACGCCACCAACGAGCAGCTGCACAAGAAGTTCTTCGACTACGACTGCGGCAGCGACTCGCGCTTCATGCACCTGGACGGACACTTCCAGGCCACGATCGACCTCTTCAAACCCGTCGAGTTCCCCGAGTTCCCGCCGACGAGCGCGAACGACTCGGTATGACGCAGCATGTCTCCTCCCAGCACGAAGTAAGACTGGAGACGTTAGAGTCAACCGTTAGCTTTGATCACGATGACTTATCGGATCTAACTCCTTGAGATCTCATCGGGAGTAGTTGAGGCTAGCAGGAGGGAACGCGGGGTACTTACTCGGCTTGAACAGGTTCAGCATGGCGAGGAATTGTTTGTCTAAATGCGGGAAGCGAACGTGTTTGCCGCCCCAGTTGTAGCTGGCGAACTTCTCTCGAAGCTGCGCGTTCGTCAGGTTGTCGCCCGTCATGGTGTACCAGCTGACGATCCTCGGCGACTCGTACCGTTTGTATGGGTTCTCAGCCTTCTCTCCTCTGTTTGCGAGGCGGAGGCAGTGCTCGCCAATGCCGGCTCGGTGGTAGACGAACATCGGTCGACCCGACCTGATTCGGGCCACGCGTTTGATGTCGACCGTCGTCATGAACACGCCCGAGTAGCTGGCCGCCGTCGCGCTGCCGTTCTTGGTCCATATGATGATGTTGACGAACTCGTGGCGGTGTCCACCGGCAATGATGAAGGACTGGTCTTTCAGCATGTAGAGCGCGAATGAGTGGCCGCAGTAGATGTCCGCGGCTCCTCCAACGCAGGCGTAGCGGTGGTACATGTTGGACGACTTCAGGTACTCCTTGTTCTGGCACAGCCCCGCCAAGCGACCCGTCGGCCCGAGTCCGTTGTTCTGCTTGCCGGCTCGACTGATAGCGGCGCTCGGGTAGCAGCCGTCGTCGTCGAAGTCGAAGACCGGGTAGATGGCCGTGATGTTGGCGTAGCGTGGCATCGCGTCCTTGAGTTTTGGGAGGTCTTCGGCTTGTGCGTTAGCGACCACCAAGAGCAGGAACAAGAGTGGGAACGGGAACGACATGGCGATCCCCTTGGTGGCGTTTGATGCTCTGACAAGCCGAGACTGGGCGGAGGAGGAATCGGTCGAGCGAGCGAAGAGTAGGAACTGAGCGCGAAGGCAAGGTCGGCGGCGGCGGCGGCGGCCATTGGGGTTCGCATTCACCGATAAGACGCAAGGACTTCTAACTAAGATGAAGCCTGGGAGATCGCTCGATCCAGAAACGAGCGGGAGCCATCCATTCTCAAAGGTGTCCCACTGCTGATCTAGTGCTAGATGCACATCAAACTGCCTCGTCACTGAATCACTGAATCTACCGATGTGCGACGTTGAAGTGCCCATCAAGCTGAACTGACTGTATTTGTAGTCGGTTCATTAGTCGGTGACATTCATCGAAATGGGTGGTCACAACGCCTTAAAGCCGAGATGATCTCCGGAATGTGTGGCTTCAACAGCTTCAACTTGAAGCGACACTTGAACAGAAGCGTCTCCAATACCAGCTGGCGACTTGGATCCGTGTGAATGCGTGTCATTCGTGACACATCCGCCACCCGTTTCGAGTAGACACTGCCAATCCCCAATGATCCTGCTACTGCCTCGACACCTGTGACGTTCCGCGCCGCCTCGAGCTGTATCTACACGGGTACTTCTTATTCGAGGCCGCTGCGTAGCCCTCCCTCCATTGATCACTTCTCAACTTTGGACCAAGTGCCCACCCACCGAGCAGATCGACCACAACACTCGGCCCCCACGACGGAATGGGGAACACCAGCATGGCACCGTGGGTCATCGTCGCAGTCTCCTCACTCGCGTGTCTGAGTGGCATCCAGGCGACGACGGTCTTCAAGGCACTCGACAGAGCACACCCGCTCAACTTCAACCTGACAAACATCTACCCAGTGTTCGACTTTGACGGCGACGGCTGCTACCCGAGCGCTGCCATCAGCCGCACCGGAGAGCTCAACACAGGCCACAAGCCTCGCGGCATCTTGGGGTCGTGTCGTAACAGCCACTTCATGACCGAGTCCAACACGTACCACCGCTACGCCTGCTTCGTGCACAAGATGACCGAGTACTGCGGCCACTCGTTCTCGCTCTACATGCTCAAGGATCAAAGCTCGAGCATGCTCTGGGGCCTGTTCGGCGGCGGCTACAGACACGACTGGTCGAGCGCCATTCTGTGGACCGTGGATGGCAAGGTGGTGTACGGATCCTGCGATTCGCGGACGTACGGCGACGACGAAATCCCGGTGGACGAGCACGGGCACCTCAAGTTCGTGTACCACAAGGCGTTTTGGAGGGCGGAACACTTTCTACGACGGGCACAGAAGAACGAGTGGGCGGAGAATGGATTTGGCCGCTTCGTGACCCCCACGATCGTCAGCTGGTTCACCATGAAGGGCGACAGCGTGACGAACTTGCAGCTTCGAGAGGCGTTCCTCAAGGGGGAGTACTCTGGTCGGGCCCCGTTCCCGTACAAGGACGCTGTGTTCCTCAACGACCTCAACACATTGAAGCCGCGGAGTTTCCCCAACTTCACGCAAACAAGCCTCGACAACTCCAAGTGAGAGCGGCTAGAGTCGCAGCAACTTGGCAGGACCGGTGCTGCTCTCCATCGAATCGAGGGTGATCGAGCTTTTCGTTGCAGTTCCCACGCTCTCAAATTACTCATCTTCTCTTCATTCTCTTCTTCCACCTCTCGACCGACTATGACTGCAATGGTTTGCGACGACACTAGCAGTTGCAGGAGCACACTCGATCATGGCGTCAATGATCTTGGACTCCTTCTTGGCCTGAACGACACCCGTGGTGGCATGCAGGCCTCGGGCGAGTTGAACGAGATAGGGCCGGCTGCTAAGCGACGGGTACGCGTTCTCTGCCGTTGCAAAGCCCATCGATGATCGGCCGGACGACGCCGACCTGGAAGCCGCAAGAGATTTCTCCCGGTTAGACGCATTCTGATAGCTGATCGGCGGGAACAGGCATTCAAAAATCGGACTGCTGATAGGAATCACCAGCTATCAGCGACGGGTGCCCATCGGTAGCTTCACGAATGCCGTCGAGTAGCGCGACGATGGACAGCAAAACACGCGACATCCAGCTTCTTCGATCCTTGGCGCATGATAATCTGTATCGTGGTGGCCGTCATCAAGAAAGCAGCCAAGGCCAAACCTCGCACTAGCGAGGAGCGATCGGATCGCATGGCGTTAGGACGCACTCGACCGTCGCCGTGTTCACACCAGTGTTCAACAAACTACTCCAGCAAGTCCTCGAGCTCCGCAAGCAATGGCGCAAGTATCACGACGTAAGCATGACACGCCAGAATGAATACAACTCGTCTTGCATGCATCATTGTTTGCATTGACCACCACTTCCAGGCCAGCCACGAGCGAATAAGACGGTCAGAACGTCGCTGGGATCGTTCCAGCCCATGCGATCTTTGGCGAATCAACCGTCTGCCATGTGGATTAGTGGTGTCTACATTGATCGGGTGGCTGGTGTGTCCGGACGGCTCGCATTCACATGACTTGAGGCAGTCAGCTGGTATTGAAGACGGTCCACAAGTGCCGCTTCAAGTTGAAGCAGTTGAGCCCGCACATTCCAGACAGAGATCGTCTCGCCTTCAAGGCTCTGTGACCACCCATTCGACGAAGTCTTCGACCAGTGAACCGGCTACAACGACCACACACATTCAGATGAGCTTGTCTGCTGCTTGAAGGACACTTCAACGTTGCCCCCAGCTAGATTTAGTGACGAGGCAGCTCGGTGGTATTTTGTCAGTGCGACATCTTACGAGAATGGATGGCTCCCACTCGTTTCTGGAACGAGCGAGCTCCCATCTGTCTTCTTAGTTTGATGTCCTGGCGTCTTATCGATGAATGCGACCACCAATCACCGCCGCCATCCATGTCAGAGCACTCAGTTCTCATTCTCCTCTCGCTTGATCCAGTCCACCTCCGTCTCCAGTCTCGGCTTGTCAGTGTGCCAAGCGCCAAGCTCCACCATGGGGGTCGGCATGTCGATCCCGTTCCCGTTCTTGTTCCCGTTCATGCTGGTCGCTCTCACGCGAGCCGAAGACTTCCCCAAGCTCGACGAGGCGCTGCCACTCAACGCCAACATCTCGGGCATCTACCCGGTCTTCGACTTCGACACGGACAGCTGCTACCCGAGCGCTGCCATCAGCCGAGCCGGGAAGCAGAACAACGGACTCAAGCCGACTGGTCTAGGGACGGGATTGTGCCACACCAGGCACTTCCTCAACATGTCCAACACCTACCACCGCTACGCATGCGTCAAGGAGACCTCAGGGGGTGGCAATTCTGCCAACGCAAGCTCGACAGTAACAGTTCTGCCGGTGCGGAGACTGGCGGAGGGGAGCTGGACCGATGGGGACGTGCAGCTCGAGAACTCGACGACTGACGGTGCAACCGAGAACGCAACCACCAGCGAAGATACCGGGAATCCAACCCTCGGTGACTCCCCCAGCTCAGGGAACTCAACTGTTGGCGACTCCTCCAGCTCTGGGATCTCGGCCATTGGGAACGTGGCCATCGACAGCTCAACCACTGGGAACTCGCCCATCGAGAGCTCGACCACTGGAAACGCGAGCACTGCCGCCTCGACCATTGGGAACTCGACTGATGCGAACGCTGCCACCTACTGCGGCCACTCGTTTGCGCTGTACATGTTGAAGGACCAGACAGTCCCGCTGTTCGGGGGCGGCCATCGACACGAGTTCGTGCACGCCATCCTCTGGACGAAGAACGGCAACATCACGGCGGCCACCTATTCGGGTAAAGTCATGACGACTGTCGGGATCGACGACATCCACCGAACGGTTGACGGCCACCCGATGTTCGTCTACCACAAGCACGGTCCGGGTGAGCACTGCCTCCGCCTAGCGAAGCATAACGAGAAGGCCGAGAACCCGTACCATCGGTACGTGACGCCGGAGATCGCAAGCTGGTACACCATGAAGGGCGACAACCTGACCAACGAGCAGCTTCGCAAGACTTTCGCAAGCTTTGACTACGGCGGAGAGGAAATACGCCTCGCGAGCGTGGACGGCCGATTCCTCTCCATCTTCAACCTCTACAAGCCGAAGGAGTACCCCGAGTTCACACCTGCCAGCGGCGACAACTCCCAGTGACTCGAACCCGGTAAGCGTACAGTTACGTCGAGGTACACAGGTCTCCATTACAGATCTGATCGACAGAGATGCGTTCCTTCGCACGCGATAGAGAATAGAGAACAGAAGAACACGGACACAATCAAGGCAAACGGTTGGTTCTTACTACTCCAATCATGATTTGAGCTGGGAAACAGGAACTGAAAAGACTCAGGCAGACTGCAATGCTACATGAGCGACAAAATGACAGCAGGGGGGACGTCAGCGATGGTCGCCGAGGCCGCTGCTGCAATACGTTCGTCAGCTCCGGGTCGTTTGAGGAGCTTGGGAGCGGGCCAACACCGTAGCACCAGTCGCTCTACGAGGAATGCGGCTTGGTTGCTGCGGTGCAGCGGCTCCTTGACTGGTCGTGGTGGTCGAGAGTCGGGCGGCCGAAGGAGCAGGAATGCGGCTCGGCAGCGGCTCAGGCGTGACAGGTTCGGCCGAGTTCGACTCAATAGCGACAGTCTGGATCGCTGCAGGAACGTCAGCTGCCCCACGAGGAACGCGGCCCGACTGCTGCGATGCAGCGGATCCTTGAGTGGTCACTAGAGCCAATTCCCTGGGCTTTGCTCCATCAGGAGTGTGGCTTGACTGCAGTGTTGGCTGGTCAGCTTGCGCCGCGTTACCCATCGGAGTGACCGAGTGAGCTGCAACTGAAGCGCCAGTCGCTTTGCGAGCGATACAGCTCGGCTGCGGCGGCGAAGTGACGGCATCAACGGCACTTAGCTTGGAAGGCAGAGCGCGGGTCGCCGCCAGGGAAGCAGTCGCTCGACGAGGAGTGTGACTCGACTGGAGCGGCTTGAAGACACCTCCATTCGTGCTAGGCGGACGGGTAGGTTGCTTCATGGAAGCAGCGTCTGCCACTGCACTCGTCTTTGCTGGCGCTTGAGCAGCTGTCGACTTGCGAGTGATTAGGCGTGGCTGCAGCAACTTGCTGGCGACTCCAGCCACTGCAGTCATTGAAGGCGAGCGGGGTGTCGCCGGGATCTGCTGCTTCTGCTGCTTCTGCTGCTTCGGCTTCTGCTCCCGCGCTTCTGTACGTCGCGCTGGGACAGCTGGCGCGTCGCCACGTGCTTCAGCTCGCTGACGAAGCTGGTTGAGTGTGGCTGAGGCCAAAGACTTGGCCGGAGAAGGGAAGACACGCTCATCAACGGTGGCCGCAGCCTCGACCTTGGATGGCTTCATCTCCAACTCCTCCTCGTCAACGGGCTCGTGCAGCGACTCCTTCGACGCGTTGGCCGATGGTTTTGGGCCGTCGTTCGAGGTGGACAGCGTCGCTGGTATCTCGTCCAAGCGATCAGCGCGGGCTTGACGGCGAGAAGCCGCGGTCGCTGGCATCTTCGACGCTTCGCTCAGGAAGCTGTCTATCTCGCACACACAGTCGTCGAGGTCGAAGATCTTGCTCGACATCTTGGTGGCTTGCGCGAGATTGGCTAGAAGCTGTGGGACTTGCGGCGGCTCCGACTCCAGGCTTGGTGTTAGCTTGGACTGAAGCTGGCGCAGTTCCGCTTCGAGTCGGTCGATCTTGTCCGTGTTGCGCACGCCGACGTCTCGATACGTCCGCAGCACTATCTCTGTGGACTTCAGCTCGGTCATCAGCCGCTCAGTAGCGAGCGCGACGTCGTCCAGCAGCGAGTGCGTGTCGGCGGCCTGCTGAACGAACGCTTTCGCCAGCGCGAGCGCCAACGACTCGCCGCTCTCGGCGCAGCGCTCCGTCAGTTCGCGGACGCGGTCCATCGCCTGGTGGGTGGCGTTCGCGGGCGGGCATCCAGTCCCGACGAGACGTCGCGCCAGCAGATTGTCGCGTGTGGCCGTCCAGTTCGCGTTGCTGTCGGGACGTCCAGCGAGCGCTTGGGCGACCGCTTTGTCGTCGCTCAGCCACTCCAGCACGGACTCGCTGCCATCGTTATCCGGCGTGCTGCACGCGTTGGACTTCCCGTCAGGAGCTTGAGGACAGGCAGGAAGCGGGGTGATGGGATCGGCGACGGCACAGGCAGCGCAGCCGCCGACGGAGGGGTCGTGGCTGATGGCCACGCTTGGACTGGCAGCGTCGCTGTCAGCGGTGCCATCGTCGTCAGCGCTAGTGACGCTTGATACGCTTGAAGCGACGGACGTGTCGGCGCTAGAAGCGCTCTCACCTCCGCTTCTGGCGCCGATCAAGTCGCTCAAGAAGTCGCTCACGACGTCTTCGGCCAGGAAGTGGACGAGGTTGCACTCCGAGGCGGTTGGGGCCGGATCACAGACATGAGCGCCGATCTTGTTCGCGGAAAGGTCCGAAGAGACAGCGAGCAAGTCGTTGTCGGCGATGTCGCTGGGGACGCCAGCTGGAATGACGGCAGCCGTCTCAATGGCCACGGCGCTGTCAGAGGCGCTGGCACCGCAGAGAGCGGGTTGGCGACGGCTCAGGATACGGAGCGACGCTCCTGGCTCGAAGTCGTCCGCGATGACGGCCACGGGACGTTCCGCCAGGGTCACGACAGGACGACCGACAGCTGGCGGAGCGAGGAGCGTCGAGGGCAGAGGCGCCGAGCTGGTGGCGCGCACGGCGGAGCGGTTGAAAGCCATCGTGTCTTGGTGCAGGATGGGGTCGGCGGCAGCAGGTAGGGCTGACGCGGTCGGTTGGGGCTTGGAAGGCGGGAAGCTTGGCTTGAGGGCGGGCACGAGGAATCTCGAATGAGCGCGCACAAGCGCTATCGGCGGCGGCGGTGGTGGCAGGGGCGATGGTGTCCAACGCCGCCGTTACTCGCCATGACGGATTGATGGGGACTACGCCCGTGTTCCAGACCTAGGTTGCGCTTGCGGCGGCGGTGAACGCGCGCGCTGGGCGGGGATGACCGTATGCATGCAGGGGCGGCGAGCGCTGCGGCGGCACGGCGGGACCCGCATGAGGCGCGCGCACAGGCGACACCTCCTTCCTTGAAGCTATCGGTCGATCGGCATGAAGCCATCTGCGCGAGGGGTACAGACTAGGTTACGCAGGACGGAAGGGTTCTATACACCCTGCTAGGTACGAAATGTATACCATTCCTAAGTTCGGTACACAGCTAAATTCGGTTGAAGTTGTTCCACACGTCACAGACTCTTACATGATTGGTTATATATGATTCTGGACTGCTGGTTAGCGCCGCAACATCCATGTATGCACAGCCAGGAGCAGTCTGTGCGAACGGAGATGGCGACTCTGAGCAGCATTATGGCTCGTGAGCACTTTGCCGCGGTGCAGGCCATCGATAAGAGTAGACGGTAACTCGGGTTTCGCGACTGTACATGTGCTCAGACTGCCGCGCAGTCGCGCTCCTGTGCGTTGACCAGCTCGCGCCTAAGCTATTGGGACCGTCGTACAGCCTCGAATGCTCCGCGTGCAGCGTCGAGTGGCGGAAGGACTCGCTCTGCAGTTCTTTGCTCCAAGTCTACTGCTCGACCTGGACGGTCTCCTGCCGCGGCCGCTCGAGCGACTGCTTCGCGCGTGCAGCGTCCGCCTCGTGCCACGAACTGCTCACGATGAAGTATCTCCAGCTCATACTGTGCTATAGCAGCCGCGCCTGGACTCCTGGCTCTTATTTGTCGCTGGCGGACAGTTTGCAGCATCTGGTGCTCAGGATCGAGGGTCCCTTCAACTCGAAGTTGCCTGTACTGTACCACACTGCAATGCGTATGGAGATAAGCGGGTTGTCTTCTCGCATGGGCAACACAAGAGCCAGTACTTGCTCTCCGCTTGATAATATCACCAACGAGCAGCTGCACAAGAAGTTCTTCGACTACGACTGCGGCAGCGACTCGCGCTTCATGCACCTGGACGGACACTTCCAGGCCACGATCGACCTCTTCAAACCCGTCGAGTTCC
>JAADXY010000442.1:0-22927 GCA_023338065.1 Phytopythium montanum
ACGGCGCATTCGCAGATGTAGGAGCGACTCCATAAGCTCATCAGTCCACTCCATCCGTGCTGCCATGTTGGTGGTTAGAGCTGTTCTGTTCCGCGAGCAGCCAGAACTTGGCGGTCGCATAGCAGATCGCCCCTCTGCCGCAACCGCACACGTCTTTTTTAGTCGCAAAAAGAGGTGTGCTGCGACCCGCCCCTAAACAAATCGACCATGGTACAAAGAAATATATATTCATAACCGGAAACTGTACTCTGCTTGATATTTGGTTTGTTCAATCATGTTTGTGACACAACATCAATCCCTCATTTTAATCATGAAATCGCGACGCAAGTGCAATGAAAATGGCGGATTTCGAATACGCCTCCAAAAACGTGAGCTGAGCGCGGATGTTACATGCAATCTTCTCGTATCATCAACACCTCTATCTCTTGTGAT
Source organism: Phytopythium montanum (assembly GCA_023338065.1). Classification (NCBI taxonomy): domain Eukaryota; phylum Oomycota; class Peronosporomycetes; order Pythiales; family Pythiaceae; genus Phytopythium; species Phytopythium montanum. The sequence continues at coordinate 433 of JAADXY010000442.1, forward strand.
CACATTAGCGGCCCTTTCATTGCGATAGCCGTTCCCTTCATGTAGATTCATGCGTTCAGAGAGAGCCACTTAGCGAGATATGCCGGAAACGGCGACACCTTCGTGCTCGACAATTATATACGCAATTATGTCCTAACGGTTACAATGGTATTTCAAATTTACATCTTGATATAAAAGGTTTCCCCACATACAGAAGTACAGTGATTAATTATAAAGCAATGCTTTTACGGCGACTGATAATACATAAACTTAAAATATAAGTTTTAGCACGAACTGGTTGCTGCCGCAATGTATTTATCTTGATAAAATTTACCCGTTTGCAATCAAACGGTCCTTTTTGGACCATATCGCGCGAATCTCAAAAGGTGGTTCGAAAAACGGCTGCGATATGGTCATTTTTGGACCATTCCACACAAATTCAACTGACTATAGTTCGATGGTGATGGTCAGATGCGGTTTAACTTTTTCTGACATACTTTATCGCGAATAAATACGTGCACTGTCTGTTTTGAAGAGTATCATAACAAAATGCAGTAGAATAAGTTTCCCCGCAAGCAGTACCGTGATTTGTGTGATGGTCTTTTTTGGTCCCATTTACTTGCATAAATTTTGGAAATAGTATAGTATAGTTAACGACTTCGTTCGCGGACGGGTTAAGAGCTGTATGGCTGTGCTTGGGCGACTGTTACCGTCCCTTGCAATAGCCTATAAAATGCAGTGGACAGCATTATTTTATATTGGTGTAAATAACAATATGTTATGACTATTTTGCAAAATATTTGCGTCAGATAGCAAAAGCGCGGGTAAATTTAATGAAATGTCCTCCATCATCACTTTTTGTTTCATTGCGACGGCAATTAATCTTGACGCTGCAAGTCAAGTCCTGTGGATTCAGGAAGCGCTACAAGATGGGAATTCTCCCGCATAAGGCCATCAATCCCATACATAAATTTTAGAAACAGAGAGATATGTGTTGTGGCATGCATGTGCAGGTGGTTAGTGGCGCGTATCGGCATTTAACCGTGCGCTGCCGCCACCAACGTCGGATGGAGTGGTGCACACAATTTCCCGATCCAATAAAATGGTGACGTGCAACTCTGGTAAATATGTGCCTAATTCAATATCAATTGTCAAAAAGCGTTGTTTTATAACTTCACACAGTACTTTTGAATGTGGCGCCTCCTTTATATGCCAAGGGATAAATTTGCAAATGAATAGTAAACATTAGGACAGAATTGCACATTTTATTGTCGAGCGCGAAGGTGTCGACGCTTTCGTGAAATCTCTCCGAGTGGCTGTCTTTGAGCACCTGCATCTCATCAACGACAAAAGATGCAAGGCAAAGAACACCACCGATCTACTCGCAAGATAAAGGAGTGTCTCTCTCCGTCAAAGCGATTGCCTCAAGTGCCCGCACGCAGCATACGTTTTTAGCGGCGTATCCCGAATCGGCCGTTTTTCCTGCACTTGCGTCGCACCGTCAAGATTAAAGCAACTATTTACTTTTATGACCCTAATTACAAATAGTGATGACATATATGACTTTACTATACATGCAATGTGCAATATTACTACGAATCTTCCAATTATTTACAAATGTACTACCGATTTCGAATTACTTGACGCGATTCCGAATTACTCGACAGTAAACCTTCATGTATTACTCGGCTAAATGCAGCATGCCCTTGTGTGTTTGGCCTGCACGGCAGGAGCCTTCAGGGTCCTTTCGCACCAGTCCGCTCGTTGACCTTCCTGAGCAAGGCAGCTCGGCGCTTTGCTGCAGTCTCCGGAGCGAGTCCTTTCTGAAGAACGTCCGCGTGCCTCAGAAGTGAGAGCGGCTTGTGCTCTTTGACGAATGCTCTTTGACGAAGTTCGCGATCCGTCCATGCCCGACAGGAGGATGACGCCGCAGTCGAAGCTGTACTTTTGCAATGGCTTGTTCCCGTAGGCGTGCGTCACGACGTTGAACTTGCCCCCTTTGACTTGCATTCGATGATTCACGACGAGTCACGTCGCGAGCGTGAACAGGTACTCTGGGTTGTGCTGCATGAGGGCCGAGTCGACGTGATACAGGGCCAGACTGGTGCCCATTGGGTTCTCCAGAATCAGCAGGCTCCGGTGCCTGTTGAAGATCACCTGCGGCATGAAGAAGCGGTAGGAGTCCCACTTGATCTTGGCGACAATCTCAGCGACTGCAGCGAAGTTGTTCTGGCGCTATGCTCGCTCGACCTCGATGTAAACCGACGCCCCGAGCACGCAGACTGAGTCGACCTTGGATATGTGCTTCGAAAAACGGAGTCGACGATGGCGGAGTTGAGGTACCTGCCAGGCTGCAGACTGCTGATATCGTGCTTGGGCAACACCCCTGTTGTTCCCGTGTGTCGGCACGAGTACCCCAGAAGAGACGGGTTCTCCTGGGCAGCCATGACGCGGACTGATTTTGGCGCCTTAGGTTTCCCCTTTGCACTCTTGCGAGGCTTGCTGGACACGACTTCTTCGCTCTCAGTCTCGACCTCACCCGACTCATAGTCCTCGGGGTCATCACTGTAGCTGTCCTCAGCCTCGTCATCCTCCGAGTTCTCGCCCTGCATGTCCGCAACGTCGTCATCCTCGTCTTCTTCGTCTCCGACTGCTTCCTCCTCCTCTTCTTCCTCCTCGTCATCAGGCTCGTCTTCATACACCTCAAACTCGTCGAAGTTGTCTGGGAGCTGGCTGTATTCTGCAGGTTGACGCCTGTGCAGCTTCGACGAGGAAGCAGTAGCCTTTCGATGCTTCGTTCTCGGCTGCCTCACAGCCGCCTTCCTGGACTTCAGTGCTGCCGAATGAGCATCCGGTGATGCCATCCCGCTGGCGCGACGCTTGCCTATAGCCGAAGTGGTTGCGGTCGCCTCCACAGTCGCCTCCGCAGTTGCCTCTGCAGCCATTTCCGGTCGGGGCGGCTTGTATCGCTTAAAGAAGCGGAAGACCCAGATGCGCTGGGCTTTGTCTCCCAACAGAGCGAACGCTGGGTACTTATTCCGGCAGTGCTCCAGCATCATGGCGTGGCTAACACTCCTACCTTCAACCATGCGCGCGTCGAGGAAGCTGATCGCGTCGTACTCGTACTCGTTCGTCTTGTGCTTGCGACCACCGCCTTTCGCACGGACCCGGCGGCCGCAATCAGGAGGTGCCTGAATGTTTTCCAGCGACGTGTCCAAGTACTTCGCTCTCCAGCCGAGCTGCGTCACTCGGGGGACATGAAGTGCTGCCGCTGCTTGAGTGGGGGTCCACTCGATGTTGGTCTGCCACGCTATTATCGTGTCGATTCTCTCGGCGATTGACAGGTTCTTGCAAACTCGTTTCTCCATCCTGGAACTCAGTCTGCGCAGCCGAGGGGAGAATCTGGAATGAACGCCGCGTGGCATCTTGCTGCGCAAATTCAAGCACACGTTATTATTGCGGTAGTCGCACGTAAAAGTGTCACGTTATTTTGAATGCATCTAAGTTATTTTCAATCACGTCGAGTTACTAAGAATCACGTCGAGTTATTAACCCCTTGGTTCCTAGGAAAATGTACACAAAACGGCGAATTGAATGTCGTATCTTACGACATAGCTGTGTCACTATGAATCTGTATTGCTGCAAGAGACGTCTTGGGGATAGGAGTATAAATTATCAAGAGGTTTTTCTGTTAATGTCGTATATAATACTGCATCGTACTCGCCACGGGATGGTATATGTCGTAACTTCCCGCAAAGTAATAATCAGTGCAAAAAAACAAGGTCAAGAGTGTGGGACATAATGGGCAGTCATTTCGGAAAATGGGGGGTAGCCTGCGCTAACCTCAAGGAAATTGCCCTGCGATTTGACAAAAGGTATCACTCATCCCTTGGTGACGTTGCTGTGAACCAGTCGCATTCAGCTACCTGCACGCACTCGTCGTCGATATTGGCGTCCCGCCGCAAACGTCACTGCCTCCAGCAAGTTAGAGTTCGCAGCTTGTCTTCATCGGCTTGTCAGCGTGCAACTCGAGACGGCCAAGTGCGATCCGCTTCATAAAGCAGGTAAAACGTGCACCGGTGGTCAACTATTCGACTTGATGCTGGTTTCACTTGTCTGCGACCGCATCATTATGGTCCCCTACCATCACTGCAGTAACATGACGTAAGTGCGAGCCCAATGCCCTCTCCACGAATTACTTTTCCCGCATACATTATCAATCGAGTAAGATATGACATTCGGCGCCTTGGCCTCCCCAACAACCCGGTAAGATACGACTGAGCAACGAAAAGCGTGCACACACGTCTGACATGACACTGCGACGGATGAGCGGAGAGTCCTAGCTGCAGTTACTCTAATTCCAGCGCACTCTCGTCGAGCGCACTCTTGTCCTTCTCGCTCTCGTCCCACATGCTCTCCCTGGTGCGTACTTGTCCGGCACTGTTATGGCCATTTGACAAAGCTATACCGCGTCCGCGATGCGTTGGACGCTCAGCGACGACGCGAATCCATCTTTCGCCACAATTCTGCGAGTACGACGCGCATGTGAGACCGCACAATCTTGTGCTATAAGCTACAAGAGGGAGAGCATGGCGACGTACTCCAGGGCACAACGAATGCAGTGTGCGGTATTGCGGCGACTGGTCCGGTTGCGCGCTAGCCGACAAATTCTTGAATGAGCCAAATGTTACGTCCGGGACGCGACCACTCATCTTTTCGGCATCCATGTGTTTCCCCTTCCCCTCCTTCGCTCTTCCCTTTCATTGCCCCGTTTCTGGACTTTTCAATTTTACCTCTTCGATCTAATTTTTTTTTAAAACAACTTGAACAAAGTATTGCCCGAGCCAATTGCTGTCAGTGTAATCGGCTATGTCGTAACTTACGCATAAACAAAAATTGATGTAACAAGATACGACGTTGGGAACCAGGGGGTTACGAATCACGTCGAGTTATTGACGTCGAGTAATTAAGAATCACGTCCAGTTGTTGAAATGACGTCGAGTAAAAGAGAATCATGTCGATTTGGACAGATTAACGCACTCCGACGACGCCAGCACGGATGTCACAGGAAATCGCGAGTGCTAGCAGGAGCAGGAGCAGTGATCTGGTCCACAGTGACACGAGCGCGTTACGCAGAGATGTGCGCGTCGAAGGCCCATATCTTCTTTAGCCCATTGAGCTTCTTCTGGAGACTGGAGCCGAACTTGCGCTTGACACCGTGAAGACGCAGATAGCTCATCATGGCTTCCTGTGCTTCGTCTCCAAGCTGAAGAGCAGTTGACGTGTAGTCCTTGTCCGCCGGATCGAGCTAGAAACCGTGTTGCAAGAACAACTTCATGTAAGCGACGATCTGCTTTGACGCTGACTTGGTCTGACGACTTGGGCACGATTCCCAGAGCCGTGGGGTTTTCGTGTACCACTCGAACCAAATTGCTGAAGCTCTTTTCGGAGCTGCACGACCCAGTCTTGGCTCTTGGACGTCTTGTGCCTGAGTGGAAGCAAGTCGAAGAGGGCTGACTTCACTGGTTGCTCCGACTTGTGCAGACGTGGCCTAGCGCGTTCGGAGGAGCTGTTTCCCCAGATCGTCCATGCGCTGGGTGGGATCTCGGTTGGTGTCGATAAGCTCGCCAATCACAATGTTCTGGTGGTATATCAAGGCAGGCTCCTTCGATATCCCTTGACCAAACGCGGTCTGGTCTTCTCCCGCCGTCTTCGCCGTCGTTCCGTGCTGGTACAACTTGGTGCTCCACGCCAGCAGCTCTGACATTCCGATGTGCAGCGACATCCAGCAGCTACGCATGCGATCGGCGTAGGGAGAGGAGGAGTAGCGTTCGCTGACTTTGGGAAAGTACTTGATCAGATTTGCCGTCAGCAAATCTAGAGCCCGAGCGTCCAAATTCAAAGCCGGATCGACGAGACAGTAGCTGGAGAAGAACAGATTTCGCCCGAGCCCTCGGATTCTCGAACGCGCTGCCGAGCCGAACGCTGCATGAGTTGGGATGCCTGGCTTATCGCCTGACTGCCTCTGGTCTTCGCTCGTCGTGTTGAAGACGTTGGCAAACGCCTTGTTTGTCGTAGTCATGTTCCACGACCCTCGGGCGAAAATCCATTGAGAACTGAAACTCGCGTCACTGTTGGCATGCTGGGCGAGACCACGGCGAAACGAGTGCGACGACAGTCCAGTCGTGAGTCCTCCGCGTTCTTGCCGAGCAGACACCGCTTTGACGATACGGTTGAGGTAGGAATGAATCTTGAGACCAGGTTGGCTTGGACTACGAGAAGATCGGTCGCTCGAGTCGACTTCGACGCTGTTGGTTTCTTGAGCAGCCTTTCGATCGCCGCTGAAGTCGCTCACGTCGTCGTAGGAGCACTGGTTCAACGCCTCCGCAAGAGCAGTACCGCTCGAGATCTCGAAGTTATCACTGGCTACTTCGCTCGCCAGATTCGGATGCTCAAGTAGTGATGTGCCGGGATAGGTCTGCATCGCCAGCGCGACCGCGATTGCATGAAGCGGGCAGGTGACGAAGTGGCTTTGGTCTGGGACCAATGTGATGCCTTGCTCTTCCGAGGTCTTGGTGCGGACGAATCGAAGGAACAGAACATCGTCTGCAGCGACAGACAGATTGCACTTCCGCACGACGGCAAGGTCGGAGGCTCTCCCGAACGCATACCACATCAGCGACAGCAGCGCGGCGTCCTGGTAGTCCGTCGCAGAAGACGCGTCGTAGAAGATCCCGTCGATTAGAAGTCGCAGGTCGTCCTTGGTGCAAGCTGGGGCCTTCTTCACGAGGTTACCCTGCTGCTTCTGGCAGTAGCACTCAAGAGTCTTGCCCACGTTTAAGAGCTGTCTCTCGATGGCGGCGCGGTGCTGTGGGTAGTCGGCCAGTAGCCAGTTCTTCACGTGCCTGTAGTAGCTTATGGCTGTGTTGCGGGCGAGATTGGCGCCTGAGCGGCTGCTTGCAAAGGCTAGGTACATCGCCCATCGATCCATGAGCTTGACAAACACCTTCCCGGTCTGGTCGCCGAACAGTGTAGCGCGGATGAACGCCAGCTCAACATTCTCGGACGCCAAGAAGCGTTCAATGGGGTGGATAGTAGTTTCTTGGGCCTGGCGGCTGTTGAGCGGCGTGAGGTGTCGCAGGCTCATGGCGCTTGGGTTTCTTCCTGGGCTTCTCTCGGGATTTTGTGCAATGGTGGGCGGTTGATCAGGCCTCGACATCGATCTACATTCTTCAAGTTTTATGTATGTTCCCCCGTAATAATCAGGTTACACCTGGATATCTTAATCTAACTATGGGTTACGTACATTTTACAAACCATCAACCGCCTTTGTGTGTTGGCTCGGTGTCAGTTGAATTTAAACCTAACCCTAGCGAGTTTGATTGGTCAAAAACCTACCTTTAGGCTCATACGACTTGACAAACTGGAAATGGAGGCATTTCATTGGACCATTTGTCAATACTGAATCGAAGTATTCCCAGAAGTGTCAGCAGGCTGATCGTATTCATCCATGTCACGTGGAAGATGCTGCTGTCGCTCCACACTCGCAGGAAGCTCCATGATAACGCGCACAGCGCTAGATCCCCAGCATGGGCTACGAGCATTCCCTGCGTGGCGACCTCGTCATGCCGACCTCGTCATGTCGGATGCTAGTTGAAGTCGAGTCGACCGTCAAGCTGGTTCAATGCTGCGCAGACACGCAGGGCGACATCATGATGCCCTCCCTCGTTCTTCAATGCGAGCGATCCTTCTCGGCGCATGTCTGCGCGGTCGGTCTCTTCCAGGTGGGTGCCGCGCAACGTGACGCTTTGCGGCAATGGCAGCCTCATGCCTGGTCCACGGAGTCCTCCCTCCATGCCTCGCCCACGAGTCGATGCGTCCGCGATACAATCTCGAAGGCTGAAGAGACTCACGAATCGGCGACGTCTGGTGCCGCTCGATTGGCGTCCATTTTCCATACATAAGTCCAAATACTTTAAGAGGAGGGGGTGCAGTCGTCCGCCCTGCTTGGCGCGCCGGGATACTCGCCGCGCGCGCTCGCTCGCTCAATGCAGCTGGTCGATGACGGTGCTCTTTTTCAAAAAGCGCACGAGTCGGTTGGGGATGTGGTCGAAGCCGTGGCACGTGGGGCTGCGCTGCCCGTCGCCGGCCTTGCCGATCGCGAGCGCCAGCATCCGGTTGACGTACGTCTCCATGACGTCCTGCTGGCGCGCGCGCGTCGAGAGCAGCCGGTCGCGGATCGTCGACGGCTTGCGGTTGTAGTCGCCCACGAACGCCGTAATGTCCTCGCAGTAGACGCAGCCGTTGCGCGGGCGCGGCTGCTGCGCGTGCACCCAAATGTTGTAGCGCAGCTTCTCGAACTCGGCAAAGCGGCGCTCGACCTGGTAGTCGGGCTCTTGCGGCGGCGGCGGCGGCGGCGACGGCTCCCGCTGCTCCCGCACCTCGCTCAGGTCGGCGACGGACGACTTGCGCGTGACCGACAGGCGGTTCGTCGGGATGCGGATCTCCGGGTTGTGCAGGTACACGTCGAGCACGTAGTGCAGCCCGCCGTGGCGCTTGACGGCCTCGCGCACCTCGACGCGGTCCACCGTCTTGAGGAAAGCCAGCGAGTCGGACGCGCGCGTGTATTGGCACGGCCACATGCGCAGCGGCGTCAGCTCCTTGAGCGAGTCGCTGCGCGGCGACGCGCGCGGCGAGTACATGGACAACATCGCGTCTTCTTGGTGGTGATAAGGGAGGGAGCTTCGGGTCTTGACGTCTTGGGGTCTTGAGGTCGCGAGGTCTTGGTGGCGCCTCTTATTCTTGGGAATGGAGAGCAAGCAGGAAGGAAGCGCGCATTTTGCTGCTGTGGGGGGATGTGCATGCCCCTTCTTTGGTGTGTGCCACTCTCCTCCCAGCTTTTTTTTCCGGCTCGGGCGTGAATTTCACGCGCCAGTGAAACAAACGACTTGAGTTCAGTATGAAGTGGGTGCGGATTGGACGAAAACCAGCCGACTTTTCTGTCGGAAAATTGAAGTTGAGCGCAGGGCTTTTGGAACGATGGGTGGAGGAGTGACATAACGCGCACTTTTGTGAGTTTGAAAAGCAAGGAAAACGAGCGCCTGGAGGTGATAAAGGGCATGTTTTGTCAGTTGAAGCTTGAATGCGCAGCTGGCCATGCAGAAAAACGCGTAACTATACGCAGCAAATTGAAAGTACTTTGTTGAACAGGGTATGCATATGCAATTTTGCAGTTCCTCAAGTCTATTTGCGAAATTGAATGGTTCAAGAGGTTCACCCACTGTGAAAATCATTGTCTGTCGGCGGAAAATACCGGAAGACAACAACAGCTTCGCCGCTGGTCATTCGCTTCAACACGTTCAGCCGGGCTTGTGCGCAGATGGAGAGGACGGCTGCTCACTGTCGTAGAGAGCTCCCCCCTTCGTGCGAGGCAATATGGCTCTCTCTCCAGGTGGCGCCAATTCAGCTGCAGATCATATGGGTGCCTTCCGTTTCTGCCAAACGTCCGAGTACTCGAGCCGTTCATCTTTACGGATCGATGGTGATGATGACGGCGTCTGGAGCAGCCTCGAATCATCAACGCGGTTCCTCCAGCTGGCATCTTCGACTCCTCCTAGCCCACACCCGGTGGATTTCATCTGGGGCAATGCGCTGGCGTGGCAGCGACCAGATAGATTGCCATGCCACGCACTTGCCAAACACAGCGGCCCTGTGTTGTTTCTTCAGTCGACGAACGATGCGATGCGCACAACAGGCTAGCTGGCGCCGTTGAGACGACGAACGCAGCGATGCCCATAGCAGGCAGAAATCAACTGCCGAGAGCAGCATATCAAGCTCCTCGTGGTTGGCTAGCGGTTGCGTAGGGTCGGCAGTCCTGGACGCTTCCGAGATGCCACGTCGAGGTGGGCGAGAGCCTTGTCAAGAGGCGTCACGGGCGAGACATTCCTGGCATTCGGCGTCTTGGACGCACCAGAATGAACGAGGAGCACAAATGACAAGTCGGATGATCCGATGCACTCCCGGTCTCCTAAATACCACCTCTTGACTCACTCGAACATCAACTTACACCTCACTCAAACTCACCTGCGGCACATTTTCACACGTCTTCACGCAGGAACCGCTCGACGAGCGACGGGATGGTCAGGTACCCCTCGCACGTCAAGTACCGCAGCGGCGGCTCGGTCTTGCCACCAATAGCCAGCACTATGAACGCGTTGCAGAACTTCTGGAAGATGCGCTGCCTCAGGTGCTTGCCGCGGCCGAAGAGCTTGATCAGCAGCCGCGGCTGTGCCAACGAGCACACGATGAAGTCCATGTAGTTGCTGCAGTACTTACAGGGCCTGCCGCGGTCGTGCCGCTGCTGCGCGTACAGCCAGACGTTGTACCGCAGGCGCTCAAAGTCGCTGTACCGGCGCTGGATCTGGTAGTCGGGCCGTTCGCGCTTGTCGGTGCTCAGCCGCCGGTTCGTCGGGATGCGGTTCGTGTGCTGCTTGAGGTACACGTCCAGCACGTAGTAGACGACGCCTCGGCGCTTGACGAACCCGCTGACTTCGACGCGCTCGATCTTCTCGAGCACGCTGATGGGCTCCACGGCGCTCGAGGACCGCGTCGGGATGACACTGAAGGGCTCGAGCGGCGGCGTACGCGGCGCCGGCCAGAAGAAGCGGCACATGGCGGTTGTGCCTTTATAAATAGGGCGTCGGGCGGACGGAGCTCTTTGCTCGCTGCGAGTCAACTTCGGGAGTGAGAGGCCACACAACACTGCTAATCGCTGGTCGCCGACCGATGCAAGGCCAGTTGGGGCCAGCGCCATGGTGCGGCCCATATCGCAGCGTCAGCTGGCGCAATTTGCACGCAGAAAGCAGTCGACGAGCGTGCCAGAAGGCTCGGCTATTGCTGGCCCGAGGCGCACTACACCACGGCGAAAAATGAGCCCGCGCAGAGCCGCAGCCACAACGCGTTGCATGCAGCCGTGCAAGATTTAATATGGCGTTGAGTATGCCGGGCCGGTCCTCGACCTCGGCCGAAAAATTATTTCGTGGCCGGCTGTCAAATTGAGTTCAGACTTTGAAATTTGGCTCTTTTTGGACCTCGAGCCAGCCATCTCTTGCATTGCTTTATCACATATTAATGATATATGAGGGTACATGTATTTATACGTTTTACTTTGATAATAATTAGAGGAATGAGCCAAACAATTCATGCGATTTACAATTGTATCAGATTACGCAGGCTTTCAAATGCATTTCAAATGCACCATCATTGTGGCAGGGGAAGCGCCACACGCCAGCGCCGAGGCTCGTTGCTGTTGCGGCATGCGCTACATTGCTCTACTCAGGTGGCTATTGACTGGCGGCGCGGCCCCAACGTATCAGGCAGGCAGGCAGGCAGTCGCAGCGTGGCGGTGGCCGCAGTGCCGATCGCGAAGGAGGCGGCCTCTCGCCACTTGAGGGAGAGAATTTTCATGCTCGCACTTCGTGCGCACTTGCGCTTTCCTGAGCAGAAGAGGTCATCGCTTGGCGACTTTGCGAATCCGCCAGTGGCGTGAACAACGAGCTCTGGACACTCCGCGGCATCATGCACGGCGACAGTCACGCAGCATATTCTGGACGCTTTGTAGTCATGCTCCGCTCTGACACCAAGAATCCAACAAGTGTTCGTCGTGGTGGATCGAGATCAACCACTGGCTGAGGGCACATGACTCCGTCGGACACTTGCGAGCGAGCAAGCGTGTGTTGGCTCCAGTACAGCACAAGCCTCGTCTTGAGCGGCGCATGAAGGACGCATTCGGTTGCCAAACAGCAATTGAGACCGCAACGATGCTGTTCGATCACCAAATGCGTGTCTTTCGTCCTCAAAGCGGCCGATTGCTCGTCGCCACGATTGATTAATGCGGAGTCGCAGCTGTCCTTGTGTTGAGAACAGAAGGTGCCGATCTTGCGCTTGGTACACGGACGACATGGGTGGAGCACAGCAATTGAGTGCAGCGAGCGCACGCCTTGGATGCTGTAAGAATCGAGATTGAGCAGCAAACTGAATGGGCAAACTCGAACAGGGGTGGACATGGATCCGAGGGCCGAAGGTCTCTCTCTATGGATTTGGACGGCGAGCATGACGGTGACGACGAGTGGCTTCACAGTGTTCATCGGCATCAACCACAAACCGAGCCAAACTGCTCCGAATTGGTTCAAATGCCATAAATCACCGAAATGTCCCAACAACTTGACCAAAACCAGCCCGTTTTGAGCCACATTTACGGACCCAGCTGAATTTCACCAACAAAAAATAGCGCAGGCTCGTTTTGAAGTAAAAATGTTCGTGTTTTCTCGTTCGTGAAGCTAATAAATATGAACGATGCAACCTCGTGCGTGCGCTGCGAGCTCGCTCTCGGACGAGAGCGGACGAGCGCAACCTTCGATCGGTTGCACGCGAATAATCCGTGGGGTGGCGTGGTGCGTGGTCTTGGTCTCGGTCTACAGGCGTTTCCGGAAGAACCGCTCGACGATGTACGGGATGGCCTGGTAGCCGTCGCAGGTAAAGGTGCGCGAGCGCGAGGCCGACTTGGCGGCGATGGCCATGGCGATGAACTCGTTGCAGAAGGTGGCGAACAACTGCTTGCGCTTGCTCACGCCGGCGCCGATCTTGACGAGCAGGCGCGGCTGGGACATGGAGTGCACGATGAAGTGCATGTACTCGTCGCAGTAGCCGCACGTGGTGCTGCCTGCACCGGCGGCGCCGCTGTGCTTGCGCTGCGCGTAGCTCCAGACCTGGTAGCGCAGGTCGGCGAAGTCGTTGAAGCGGTGCTCGACCCGGTAGTCGGGCTGCGCGCTGCTCAGACGCGTCTGCTCGCTCTTGTTGGTCGGGATGCGGCTCGAGTGGTGCTGCAGGTAGACCTCCAGGACGTACAAGGTGACGCCGTCGCGCTCGACCGTCTCGTTGATCTCGACGCGGTCGACGGTCTCGAGGAACGCGAGCGGCGCCGAGGCGCGCGACGGGAGCGTCGGAGCCATCGCGAGCGGCATCAGGCGCGGCATCAGTGGGGCGTGAACCGTCGACATGGCGGGCTGGCTAGCTGGTGGCTCGACGGAGTGCGCGCTTGAGTCGTAGGCGAGGAATTAACGAATGAGCCGAGTGGAGACCGGCGAAAGGATGAAAGCTCGTGGCGTCCGACCGGACCGAACGGCTCGGTCGACCGATCCATGCATGCATGAGGATGGGGGCCATGGGCGGCCGTGGTGCCTCCTCTCGCCACAACATGTGTGACGGAGCTCTTGTATCGCGAGAAAAATCGCCACAAAAGGGACTTCAGAGTCAGAAATGATGATTTTCGAGCACGAAATGCAGAGAAAACGATCCGTACATCGCCAAATACGCCAATCACAACGGCTTTCGAGTCGATAACGACATGTGATTGGCTGAATTGATGCATGAAAATATCGCAGGGCCCGTTTGCTGAAGGATGCGCGGCATCAGACTCGGATTCAGTTCTTGAGCACAGGAATGTCGATTTATAGCCACTAAGAGCGCAGAAAGCAGCATTCTCCTGACCTGATTGGTCGTGTGGTGGGTGAACCGATGTCCACCCTGCTCGATAGGAAGGACAAGGGGCGCCTTGACGCCACCATGGCAAGCACCAGAGGGCACCAAAGGGCCGACAAGAATGGACAGGACAATGCATTGCGCGCTGCGCAAAATTTGTCGAGGTGGTGGTGGACGCCGTCGATGCCCAACAGCAGCGGATTTGAATGTTTGGCCGGGTCCCGGCTGGTTTGCAAACGCGCTAACTGTAATCCCAAATATTTTGGCTGCCGCCTGTCCTCGCATTTCACGCGTCTTGCTTGATCATTTTTCGACCGCGAACGAACGTAGCCATATGCTTTCAGGCTGCTTCGTGTTCAGTCATGTCCCAATCATCACGCGTCGTCCAGTTTTCGGTCCACCTTGACCTTGACTTCACTATTCGCGTGTCTTTATTTTTTTTGTCTAGGGTGTCAGTAGCTGGGGTTGCCTCGCACACTTGTTTCGAGTATCGCAACACTGAAATTCCTCACAGTCCAATGCCGCTTGCGAAAATAAAACACAGAGCAAAAGGAACGAGAGGCGGCTCGACAAGCTCTGCTCTTCCTCGCACGGCGCGCCTGACGCCCCGAATCCCAAGCACCATCGCTTTCGGACCGTCGCGGATCTTGAGCCCGTGGCGCTGATCGCGACTGGATATCCCGTGGGCGAGAGCCTTCGCCGCCAATCACCGGCCTCGACGACAGATACCTCGGGTGCAACGCGAGCGAGAAGGGGCCATTCTCGGTCAGTCTGCTTGGTGCCGTGACCTGGTTTGAGCAATGGGCGGTAGTGGTGCCGCGTTTCCCTGTCAATTGCGCACTTGGACGTCCATTCGCGATCACGAATGACTTGGAAAATGTATGCCACAAAACGATCAGATTACTATTTCAGTATGCGCCATGAAGTGGTCCGTGACCCAGTGGCCGCGCTCAGGCTCGACTGATCCGCGAGAGAATGGGATCTCCCACGCCGAAGCGCCGAGTCCCAAGCCAAACTCGATAGACATGCGGACCGCGGCACGACCCCACACTCGATTGAAGAGTTCTGGTGGTCCTCCGCGATCACGCGCGGCCGCTCAAAGGCCGAGCGTTGACGCCGGCGAGTCGACGCAGTGCTTTCGCGTCAAGTGTCGGGTTCCGAGTCTCGGAAGGGTACAGAGTACTGGTTTAAGGATGTTTGCGGCCTCCTTTGAGCAAAAGTTCAGAAAAACAGTTGGCTGCATCGTAAATTTCGTGTAACTATAACGAGCGTATTATGGCTTATTTTGACATTGCGCAAATTGCGCGCGTCGTCACATTGGCGCTAGAATTCAAGTGCTTCTTCTCGCTTGCACGTTCAAGCTGCACGACCTACTTGTCTGCGTCACGGTCGCGGGCCCATGATGGCACGGCAATCCGCAAATTGTGGACGACACGGCACGCCATGCTGCAAGCGCAGGGGTCGGACGAGCATCGTGCAAGAAACGCTATTTTCTGTCATTCGACTGTGAGACGCACAGTGCACCGAAATGTCTTGTGCGTTGTATGCTAGATCCATCCGGTTTTACGCAAATAATGTCTCGAAATTGGCCTGACGACGCACGTACAAACCATTGCGGTGGTGTTTGCACTACCGCGACTGGATACAATGCATGGTCTTCTGCGCATGGTCCAAGCAAGCAGCTCGGTGGCGCAGGCGACTGCTTGTCTGCACTCGCATTCGGTCAGCTAGCTAGCTAGCACTTGAACCAGGTCAAGATCAGGCCGTCCATGCCTGCCTGCCTTCTTCGCAAGGAACCGGCGCTCCACAGCGAGCAAGCAAGCCAACACGGCCCGAGAGAATTGGAGATGGACAGACGTGTCTCCGCTACCCACGCGCAATGCACAAGCGCAAGGAAGCCGAGCCGCTCGCATGGAACGCCGCACAAAACTGCCTCCTTGAAGAAATTACAAAAACAAATCGCTATTATTAAAAAAATTTAAATGCTAGTGGATTATATCGTATTGCACACCTACCCTCATTTGTGTGTACCACTTCTGAAGTGTCTCGATCTTGAAAGGACGCGTAGCCATTCGAGCGACTTGCTCGCCTTCAAGCACACTTCGGCTCCCGATGGAGGCGCTGCGCTCCCCGCAGCCGACGGCGCCGGCCTCGCGCCAGTGGCAGTCCAAGAGCGAGTGGGTCGTGCTGGTCGAGAACATTGCGCAGTCACACGCGCGGCTCGCATCCGGCATCCAGCTGGCCATCGAGAAGCAGTGGGGCAACAACTTCTCCCGTGCGTTGTGCACTATCTCTTTACGATGTTATTGTGGAATCCCATACGAGTCCAACGTGCGCTTTAGTGAGCCTACAAGAGTATGCGGCGGCCAAGGAGAGCGAGATCCGCGACGTGTGCAGCGAGAACCACCAGGAGTTCGTCGACTCGATCGAGGAGGTCGTGCGCATGAAGGGCGACGTCTCGCGGCTCCAGGTTCGGTCGTGTTGTCCGTCATATACTTGATCACAGTATGGGATCCAGCCGACCTTGACAACGTTGTGTTTCTGTACTGGACGGCAGCGAGACATTGACCGGTTCCAGCGGGAGCTGGCAGCCGCGACCTCGAGCGTGCTGGCCATCCACGACTCGCTCGCGGCCTGCTACACGGTGCAGCAGTACATTGACGAGTCGATAGAGAAGCTGCAGCAGTGCCAGCGCATCGTAAGTGGCCTGTTGAACGGGCATCGTCTTGTAGACTGCTACTGATGGAGCTCATTGTAGGTGGGGCTCGCGACGACGATCGACCAGTACATCCGCGAGAACAAGCTCTTCCACGCGCTCAAGGTGCTCGAGGACCTGCGCGTCGAGATCGGCTCCTTCCGCGTACGCCAGCTCATTACTATCAACTACCATAGCAGGTTTCTAACAGAGAAGCGTCGATAACTGCAGGGCCAGCTCTTCCCGCAGCGCATGAACGACTGGATGCACGTGGCCATGGAGACGATAAAAGAAGAAGCAAAGCGCAGCGCGTCCACCTGGCTAGAGAACGTCCGCGCCGCCTCCATGGTAAGGCGCTTGCATCTGATCCCTAAGTTCTTCCCTCGCCACCGACTTTGTGATTCGTTCAGACCATCGGCGAGCATGCGATCCGGCGGTTCGAGAACCAGGTGAGCGAGCAATACTACGAGCAAGACATTCTCGAGAAGTGCGGCGTCGCAACAGCTCCATCAATCGCATCAATAAGCCGCTCAGGCTCCAGCAGCTCCAGTGGAGCGAACAACTCAGTGTCTCCATCTCCAAGACACTCGACGGCCGGTCCTCCAGTCCTGCCAGTGTCTCCGCGGTCGGCTAGCGACGAGCAGCACTCGCTGCCTAAGCTGCCGTCGCTCAAGGTGCTCAACTCGGAGGCCGACGCGTTGCGCGAGCGCAGCTCCATCCACGAGGAGTACATGAAGGAGACGCTGGCGCAGCTGTCGCCCATGCTGCGCGTGCTGCACGTGTTCCGCGTCATGAACCAGGTGCCGGAACTCGCGGCCTTCTACAACGCGAACCGGCTGCCGCAGCTGCAGCTGCAGTCGTTCCTGCGCGGGGACACGGCGACGGTGACGCCCGACAAGTTCGTCGCGCAGCACGAGGAGCTGTTCCGCAAGTTCGCGGGCGCCTTCTGCCTCGAGCACCTGCTGTGGCGTTACTCGGGCGAGGCGCTGCTGACCAAGAAGGAGATCAACGGCATCTTCCACCTCGTCATGCAGAGCCTGTGCGGCATCGTCACGGCCTCCGTGCTGCGCATCGAGGCGCCCACCACTGTACTGGACATCAAGCGCAGCGCCGTGCAGTGCGCGCGCGCGCTCGGCGACGAAGTGCACGAGTACAACGCCTCCGCCATCTTCGACGCCTTCCGACGACTCGGCGCGCACTTCCGCCACTCGCTACTGACCGACACGACCAGGTGCGTCGTCGTCCCAAGGCTAGCGAGTGGCTGAGAGTTCTCATCTGTTGGCTGTGGTGTTGGGATGGATCGACAGGCAGCTGAAGGAGTTCATGGCGTCCGACACGTTCGAGAACGTGCGACTGGCGCAAGATAGCGTCCATGAGGTGTCGGCACTTCCCATTGTTGTTGTGGGTATCGGTGGGCGTGCTGACAAGCATGGGTGGTTGTGGTGGCTCGGTTGGTAACGCTAGACGCTGACGCGCTGCGGACTCGTGGGCAAGGAGAGCGAGATGCTCAAGAGCGTCGACCTGAGCGCCGACATCGTCGTGCTGCCCTTCACCGACGTACGTCCTTCACTTGATCATTGTACGTGACTGGATGACTCTGACGCCCTGGAGACGGCCGAGCAGGTGGTCGTGAGGAGCTGCGCGGCCATCGAGGCGCTCGTGCACATGATGTTCGACTACGAGCGGTTCCTCAACATGAGCGACTGGGGCGACGCCGTGCGCGACGACGTCATCGAGGCGCTCGGCTTCCTCAACCAGGTGCTAAACGAGGCGATCGACCAGCGGTCCGACCTGCAAGTCGCCATGGTGCGTGCGTTCCTCCTCCTCCGCTAGTCACTTGGTCGCTGTGTGGCTTGACGTGATCTGACCTGGTGGCCACTCAGGCGGTCATGCTCGGCACCAACGCGTCGTACTTGGCGTGCGCGTGCGACCACTTTGAGGCGCTCGTCAAGGCGCAGACGGACGCGTGGGAGGCCCGCACGTACGGCTACAGCGTCACCAACACGCTCCGAGCAAGCGCTGCGACCAACACAAGCACAGCCTCAAGTGCAGTGCCAGCCAACCGCTTCGTGCTGAGCAAGGCCGGCGCCAAGAAGAAGTTCGAGAGCACCATGACGCGCGCGCAAGACATGGTCTGCGAGCTCATGGTGCGTCCTGCTTGACCCGCGTGCTGGTTGATGACTGGACTGAGTGAGGTGTTGTGGTTGTGTGGCAGCTCAAGAAGATCGACGAGCTGCTGTCGTCCTTCTACTTCCTCAACTGGACGCCCGCGGCCGCGTCGACGCAGCCGGACCCGTGCATGTGGGACCTGATCAACTACCTCAAGGTGACGTTCGCGCAGCTCGAGCAGCTGCCGACGGTCGTCAAGGAGGCCGTGCACTTCGCGTCGTGCATCCACATCTGCAAGTCCATCGAGCAGGTGCTCAGCGGATCGGTCGTCAAGAAGCTCAACGCCGCGGGCATCGCCAACTTCAAGCGCAACCTGGACGCGCTGCTCGACTTTGTGGCGTCCATCCCCATCCAGCAGCTGCGAGAGGTCTTCCTGGCGCTCACGCAGCTCGTCGAGCTGCTGCTATCGGGCGGAGCAGCCAGGTTCCTGGACCCGCAGCAGCGAGAGGCAGGCAAGTACTCGCACCTGTCGGTCGAGACGGTCGCGACCGTGCTCGACAAGGTCAAGGACCACAAGTCCAGCGGGTCCAAGCTGTGGGGTGGAGGCTCCTCCTCGTCCTCCTCCTCGACGTCGTCTTCTGCTGCTGGAGCGAGCTCGACGACCGTCAAGAAGGGACTCTTCGGCAAGGCCAAGCGCAAGTGATCGAGGGTCCAGAGGAGTGGATTGCGGCTCATCAACAGGTTGTATTGACTCGGTAGCAGTCGCTATGGTTGCTGCTCAAGAGCGGCGAGTATCAGCACCTCGACAACCGGCTCGGCTTGTCCTAATGAGACCAGTTCTGCCGCGCCGACCTCGACGGTGTTGCTGCTGTCGCTCACCTTCTCATTGCCACAGCGACGACGCATCTCGACGATCCACTGAGCTCCTTCCAGCATTCGAGCGCTCGTCAAGTCCCGTGGACTCGAGTATCGCCGCTTCAGGTCCTGAAGGAGCCCCAAACTGCTCTTGATGCCGCCGATTCGAGCCGTAAATGACCGCTGAGGGACATCACTGCGCGCTTGGAGCTCGCGTAGCCGTCGTCTCTTGCCAGACACTGCGCGTTCAGACTTCGTGACCTCCTGGAAGGTCTCGGCCTTCACTGCGGCCGCGAGCCATCGCTCGAGACCCGTCATGGACGCCGGCAGCTCGCTTCTCAGCTGCTCCCACGTGTCAGTAGAGCCGTTCGCCGTCGCCATTGCCTCTTGAGGGACCACAAGAGCCCGAAAGCGGCTCGCGAAAGCCACTTCGTCGCTCGTCTTGGCGCCGGCAGCGAGTGCATCGGCTACTGACCGCTGGAACGCCACATAGCGCTCGCGATCCAGCGTCTCGTTCGTGCGGACGTTTCCATCCATGTGGACACAAGTGTCCTCTTCATCCCCAGCCAATCCAGCAGCTTGTCTCACGCATTGCTTGACCGCCATCTCGACCGACTGACCGCTCTGAGGGCCGCTCAACACCTCCCCTGGCGTCGTCCCGAGCTTCGCAGCGCCGCATTTGCCTCCTGCAGGCCACACAAGTGTCGCGGACTCGCGTCTCGTCGTCGCCGCTCGCTCTCCACCCTCCGACTCGTCCCTCAACGGAGTGGCAGCGCTCTCCAGTCGCTCGACGACCTTCGCAAAGCCCGTGTCACGGCACGAACGCCGCCAATGGATGGCCACGCGCAGCATCGCGACGACGTCTCCAATCGCTGCTGTTGTTGTTGTTGTGTCCCTCTCAACGCCCAGTCCGCAGTCAACCGGGTAGACGCTCGGCGCGAAGACGACGGAGAGCGAGTGCGCCGTCATCCGGTTGCTACTCGAGTGTGCGAGCACCTCGAGCCAGTGGTCCAGCAGCCACTCGACCACGGCTCTCCTGCGGCCTCGGACGTCTCCAAACGCCTTCTCTACCTGTTCGTGGACCTCAGCGAGCGGCAGTCGCGTCGCTGGTCGCTCCCGGTCGTCGCCGTCGTCAGGGAGAGCGCTCGCGAGCATCGCCAGTCGCTTGACGTCGCTCGGACGCACTGGAGATAGCAGCGGCGCAGGCAGTTCACGCAGCCAGAGCTTGAGCAGCCCGGCGAAGACGTTGGCGTCGCTCACACTGCCTGCGTCGAAGCCTGAGCTGCGGTCGATGGCTGTCCGAGCGCGTTCGAGCTCTCGCGAGTCCGGACTCGCGCGGTAGACCCAGCGCGTGGACCGCAGCGCGTCTCGAAGCAGCAGTTCGCGGCGTAGGAGATGCAGCAACAGCGGGACGGCTGCGTCTCCGCTGGAATCCAACCGACTCGCAGTCTGTAGATCGTCGAGTGGAGCGCCGAACTGCCTTGGACGCAGTTCTCGCCATTGGGCCGGCTGGAGGGATGGGGTGTCGCCTGCTGCGGTGATGCTGTTGGCCTGGCTGTTGGCTAGAGCCTCGCGGAAGGATGAGGTGACCGACAGACTGAAGGAGCTGCGTCGAAGCAGCGAGGCTGGCTGTGGGTGAGGAGGAGGAGGGTCGTGCACGACGCTGCCGGTCGTGTTGGTCGCGCTCTCGGTGATGCTGCCGGCCAGCAAGGCGCCGACGTGGCTGCTGGACAAGGACGCGAGCAGCGCGTTGACGCGACCGGTGGCGCCTGATGCGGCGGCGATCTGAGCCAGCGGATTCGTCGACGACACGTTCGAGTGGCTTGTGGACGCGTTCAGAGGCGCGTGGAGCTCCATCGACAGCTCGGACAGCGCCGCCGACGCCCGTAGCTCGGGCTCGGAGCGGAGGCGATGGTGACTGCGGCGCACGGGCGAGTCGGCTCTAGTTGGAGTCGGCGTCGCTTTCTCGCTCAATGGCAAACCCGTCGCGACCCTCGCGTCTGCATCTCCGCCCTCGTCCATTGACAGGTCGAGCAGGTCGTCGCCGCTCTGCTCTCTGGCCGACGAGCACGACGTCAGCGACGAGATGGACGCGTCCACCGCCGGCCGACCGTCACTTCCGCGCTCATCCACTGCATCTCCGCCGTTCCCGTCGGCTCGACCGTCCATCCGCGCCATTGCGTCCGCGATCTCGCCCTCCACTCGCCTCTCCGCCGTCTCCATCTCCTCTCCGCCCTCCTCCACCGCCTTGTCGGCCTCGAACACGCTGTCGACGTGCTCGACGCTCATCAGGAACGGGTGCCGCAGACACTCGGCCGCCGTCGGTCTCTCTCTCGGGTTCTTGCGCAGCACGAAGGCGAGGAAGGCGAGGAAGTCGGCGGACCACCTGCTCGGCTCGCGCACCGTCGGCGGCGCGTTGCGCGGGATCTGCAGCAGCGCGCGCATCGGGTGTTCGCGGAAGAGCGGCGGCTCTCGGTCCGCGAGCTCGATGGCCGTCACGCCGAGCGACCAGACGTCCGCCTTGTGGTCGTACGCGCCGTCCTGGATCATCTCGGGGCTCATCCAGTACGGCGTGCCGACGAACGTGCCTCGCTGAAAGGCCGGCGGCGTCTCCCCGCGTCGTTCCTCGTCCTCCGGCTCGGCCTCGAGCTCGTTGGGGGCCAGCAAGGACCCGCCGACGAGCTGCGCCGAGACGCCAAAGTCGGCCAGCTTGACGCGGCCCGACTGGGTGAGCAGGATGTTGGCCCCCTTGACGTCCCGGTGCAGCTTGCGGCGCGCGTGCAGGTACGCGAGGCCTCGGAGCGCGCCACAGAGCACGACGGCGACCTGGCGCTCGCTCATTGGGCCCCGCGCGCGCACGGAAGCCGCCGACCCGCCGGCGCAGTGCTCCATGGCCAACCAGAGCGCGCCAGACTTGTAGTAGGCACCGCGGAAGGCCACGACGTTCGGGTGGTCGCACGCGCGCAGGAAGGCGATCTCTCTGGCCACGGCGGCCACTGCTGGGGGTGGCGAGCCGCCGTTGGCCTCGCTGCTGCTGCTGGCTGGTAGTGGAGGGATCGGGATAACCTTGAGCGCCACGATGACGGACGGGTCGGAGCGCAGGCACGCGCGGAAGACGCGGCCGGAGGCGCCCGCGCCCTCGGCCTGCTGCAGTTCGAACTCGTCCGCGGGGTCCGCGGGGTCGACGTCGAGCCCCGCGAGGGCTGAGAGCGCGCGCCGAGCGGCCTCGTCGTCCACAGGGTTCATTGCTGTGTGATTGTGTGTGTGTGGGGGGGGGGGCAGGTGGTGGAGATAATTATAGAGGGGGGACGCGGGCGG
>JAADXY010000443.1:0-22865 GCA_023338065.1 Phytopythium montanum
TCAGCCAATCATATCGATCAACCCAAACTTATCAGCCAATCAACGATGTCGTTCAGATTGCACAATCCGTCGATTGATTATGCGGTGATGGGCAAAAGTCAATCTGTCAAAGGGGATGCGCTGGAAGATTACCCAGGAGCGTTTCAGGAATGGTTGCGTATATCTGACAAGATCATGTCGGTTCATGCTTGTGAAGGTCATCCGTCAGTCATTGCCTCGATAGGCCTAAATATCCTCCAGCCACCATTGTCCCCCCCTCATTCTATTGACGACGTGTTAGCGAGGCGACCACACAAGCTGTGATTCACTGCGACAAGTCTAGTAAGGATGATGATTATGCGTGGCTGCTGGTATCACAGGCGCCACGACGAAGTGACTCAACCCGTTATGGTGGCGTTTGATTGGCATCAGCTAGTCGACTCGTGTATTGAGACCGCCAACCACTAGAGCAGCGCGATCGCGGCGTTCTTCCGAGGAGGCGACGTTGGCAATGGAGTCACAGTGAACCCAGCGCTTGAGTCAGTCGCTTGATGGCCAGGAGACGTCGCAGCCGCGATCTTGTTCCGATATGCGTCCGAGTGTACGACTGCGAGGCCCATGCTGTCTTCAAAGTCTTCGTCCTCGCCGTCGCCACCAAGAACAGGCACCGTGTTGTTCGTCTGCACAGACGGTGGGTCGACTCGCAGTTGCTGGCGGGGACTATCAGGTGATACAGCTGACGTGTCAGCCACTTCGTGCTGCCGTCCTTGATACTGTCGCAGCCGCGTCAGCGTCTCGCTCGTCGAGTGAGTCTCTGTTTCAAGGAGCGTCTTCTTCAGAATGAGTTGCATTGCGCGTTCTTCGATCTCTCCGAGTCGCCGAAGGGTGCTCATGTCGTGGTTCTGGGCAAAGGAATCAACCACGCGTAGGGTTAGTGGGCTCGGGGTGGCGAAGTCAGGGCTTGCACTGAGGATGGCTGCACTTACGGCCGCGTCGAACATGTGGTCGTCGCTTTGGTTGGGGAACAAGTTGTGGTAGAGCTCGCGGATCGGTTCACGCAGCGTCTTGAGCCTGCATATCGGTCCACTACCTCGTTAGCAAGAAGATGCGTCCACACTACAGCTCTTCGTAACGCAATGCACTCACGCGTCGATGAAGACCCTCGAGTCCTCCTTCAGCTGGCTGATCTGGTTCTCGTCCGCCGCGATCAACCGCTGGAGCTCTGTCGGTGTCGTCAAGTACGGATCATTAGCTGACACCCTGTAATGGTTTCACGAGACTCGCTGGTCACCTGATGGCTGCTCCAAGTGCACGATGCTTCGGACGTCGCCCATGCCACTAAGCCGCGTAATGTCTTCCGCCAACTGTGCGATGGAGTCGCGGACCGTCGTGTCTGTGGTGCACATAGGCATAGTCAGGGACCATCAACAGTACAAACCTTGGTTGCAGTGAGCCAGACGCCTCACTTGCTGCCGACTTGGCTTCAATCCGGGCGAACGTCTCGGCCTTGACGCGTTCCTGGTCGTTGTACCGCCGGACAAACTCGCCAATGTTGGACACGGTGGTCTCCTGGACGATGCGGTCCAGCACGGCCTTCTTCTGCTCGAACGTCACGATCTTCTGCTCCAGACTCATCTGGCGCGCCTTGGACATCCTGCCGCGTTCATTATGCGCCAACCGGGGTTGTTAGCAGACGGTAGAGGTAGTTAGTTGCATCGCCACCCCGCCGCACCGAGTGTAGCTCTTCCGCTTGCCAATGTTGTTGTACACGCTCGCCTTCTGTGGCGGCAGCAAGCATAGAGGTGTCAGCCTGTTTCAAGGGACAGTGATCCGAGCCTGGCTACATGTGAGAGCTGCGGCGCTGGGAACGAGCCTCGCTCTGTTCGGGACGCAAAGTCGACTTCCTCCAGCAGTCGCTGCTTCTCGACGCGAAACGCGTGCTTCTCGACGTCGAACGCCTGCTCGAGCTGCGCGATCTCTCCTCGGAGCGCCACCGTCGCCTCCTTGAGCGCGTCCGACTCCTTGTGCGCAAGCTGGATGTCCTCCTCGATGCGCTGCCGCTCGTCCGTCATCGCTCGCTCGCTGTCCATGGCCTTCAGCCGCTGGCGACGGGTCTCGTCGATGCTCGAGCGGAGTCGCTGCATCTCCACGGTACGCTCCGATATGGCCGTCTTGAGCCGCTCTTCCAGCTGCATCTGCCGCTCTGGCGGCAACACATGCAGCTCGCTTGAGGCGGGAAGCGGTTCGTTCCCGGGTGTGAGAGCGGTTGGAGGCACCTGGGCTCGAACTCGAGCCGCGAATTTCTTGGCCTCTTTGAGCTCCAGTCGCAGCAGTTTCAGCCGCTTGTCCGCCTCGGCGACCTTGTGGCGCTCGGCCTGTACGCGGATGAGCGCCAGGTCGCCCTCGCCTCGGATCTTCTCCAGCTCGTCGCTCACTCGCGCCTGCAGCGAGGTTGGCGTCGTCACCTCGGCCATCAGATGCGCTTCGTTGCGATGTTATCACTGAGCAGTGATGGAGGCGAAAATAGCAGTAATGTGCCAACCGTTGACAATGAACTTCAACTCGAAGCTGTTCAAACAACTTTCGAGCAACTTTCGAGCAACATATCACATTGTCCAGACTAAAGTGTTCCATGTCTCCCTATATCAAGTCATACCATATCTATACGGGCATATTAACCCGTACACAACCGTTGTATTGCGATTTTATCGCCGATTTCGCGTTAGGAGGTGTCGAAGGGACCGCCATGGCGTCGGCCGCGCCGCCTCCTCCTGCCTCTGCAGCCCCCGCCGCCACCGCCACGGCCACTTCCACAGCTGGAGCAGGTGCGCGTGTGGCCGGTGTGCCGGTGGAGATCGGCCAGGCGGTGCATGTGACGACCAAGAAGCAGATCCAGCGGCAACTGAACGCGATCGTTGGGTGGAACGAGACGGACCGCGCGCCGATGAACATCGCGCACCCGCTGCTGCGCGGCAACGAGCAGCAGGTGGGCGAGCACCCGTACTTTGTGTGCGAGAAGTCGGTGGGCGTGCGCTTCCTGGCCGTGCTCGTGCAGGGTCACTGCTACCTCGTGTCGCACAGCTACGAAGTGCGCGAGGTCGCGCTCTTCTCGCCTGTGAGACCCGACCGGCTGCAGCCAGGCGTCGACCGCAACACGGTCGTGCCGCATCAATGGACTGTACTGGACGGGACCCTCGTGTGCGACAAGGACGGCGCCAAGACCGTGCTGACCTTCCTGCTGTACGACATCCTGGCGCTCAATGGGAGCCCGGTGATGACGTCCAAGCTGCAGGACCGGCTCAAGCTGCTGCAGAACGACGTCATCGGCCCGCGCAAGATGATCCTGCCGCCCAAGGGCCAGCCGCCGGACCAGTTCCAGCTCGTGCTGCAGTCCATGTACCCTGTGAGCCGCGTCAGCCACGTCATCCGCACCATCTTGCCGCGGGTTCAACAGACCCGTCAGAACGCCGGGCTGGTCTTCACGCCCGTGCTGCTGCCGTACTCGCCAGGGTATGCCAAGGGGCTCTTCACCTGGACACCGTCGTCCTTGTTGCTCGCGACCTTCCAGCTTGGAGTGGAGTGGAGGGGACGACCGCCCAAGCCAGGCTTCAAGCTCATCCTGCACGACAAGCGGACCCAAGTCTTCCACGACTGGCTCACGCTGTCGTCTGGTATGTTGATTGGTAGTGTCTGAAGGTGTGAATTGCGGTCTAATGCTGGTGGTTGTGGTTTGTAGAGGACTTTGAGAGCTTCCGGCAGGACAAGAAGGCATCCTCGCGGATTGTCGAGTGCGTGTACGACCCGGAGTGGCTCACATACATCCCGTCGCACGACAAGAGCACGTGGGACGTCGGAAACCCCGAGTTCAGCGCGACAGACCGAGGCGCAGGCTGGCGCAAAGGTGCGTCTACCATTGGTGGCGTTTTCTGTCCCAAGAAACTGATGTAGAACTTGTTGTTGCTTGACAGGCGGCTGGAAGTTCGTTCGCAGCCGACCGGACCGCTCGATGCCGCTCGAGCGCAGCTACTTGTCACTGATCGAGAAGGCGGTGACCGAAGACGTTAAGCTGGAGGAGATCGAGCGCCTCTTCCCCGATGATCCGTCCAAGAAACCCAGTCTGAGTGGACAGAAGATGCGCCAGGAAAGCGCGTCAGCGCAAGAGGTGAGCGCCTTGGACGGCAGCTGAAGGTGTGTGATGTTATTGGCGCTGACTGGAACTTGCTCGTTTGTTCGCTGGCTGTTACAGGAGTACGCGCCTGCGCCGAAGAAGAAGCGTGGAGGCCAAGGACCTGGCGGTCTTGGTACGTGGTTCGACCTATCGGTAGTCCCATCCGCTGCAACAGCTTCTCACACGGGTACTGGACTTGTCATGCAGGCCCTGGGACCGGCGTGTGCTACGACTTCCAGAACAAGGGCGTCTGCCAGCGCGGCCGCTTCTGCCACTTCTCGCACTGCGCCTGCAACTCGACGTGTTCGTGCACGCCAACCAAGAACACCTACGGTGAGGCGGCACTGATAGAGGAGGGCGTCGACCAGCACTGACGCTGGTGCTGCTTGGTTGGGTAGGACAACGTCCGTCGTACCGCCGCAACGACTACGACGCGCCGGTGGCCCAAGACGCGCCAGCAGCGTCCCCAAGTGACGCGTCATCACCATCAACATGCTCCGACAAGGTGCCATCGCTGCGGCGCCTGGAGTCGTCCGAGCGCGAGCCACCGCTCAAGGCAGAGGTCGCTGCGCCAGAGGAAGAAGAAGCTGGTGAGCTGACGGACACAGGTACGCTGTCGTGATGGAACTGGCGTCTGGTCTTGAGTGCTCACTATGTTGTGGCTGACGGTGTCGTAGTCAACCTGAACATCGCGAGCATCTACGCGCCGCTGGAGAGCTTCGACAAGGACGCGATTGCGGCCAAGCGCGCGCAGCTGGCGGCGCTCGGCAACCGCCGCATCTGGGCGAGCTTGGGGCTGGAGGACAAGCCGCAGCGGAACCGCGGCTGCGGACTCGTCGTCACCAAGACGGGCGAGGTCACGTACGTCCGGTCGGTCGACAAGTGAGCCCGGCCGGTGCATCATCAGTTCGGAGCGGTACTGCTATCCCCCATGTTGCCAACATTGCCGACGTACATACAGCATATATTGTCCAGTCCTGGCAGCATGAGCACACGCCTGGTCGTCTAGTTGGGTCCAGTCGGGTACTTCTTCTGTTGCACGATCCGGAAGAAGGCAGCGACGCTCTCGGCCGCACTACAAGGAGCGCCATACAAGTACAGGAGGTCAGTATCTGCCACCTCGAGCGATTGGACTACTACTAGCAGACGCTGCGCACCGCTGGCAAGCCTCCGAGCACGCAAAGTACTGCTCCTCCGTCATGAGTCCTGTCACCACACCGTACAACCGCAGGTCAGCGTCACTCTCATCCCAACCCGTGAAGCTTGAGCATGACGCTGCCGTACCGTTCGTCACCGAGGTCAACACGCCGTCCTGTGCACTGGAGCGCGCCGTGGTGACCGTCGAGACCGCTTGCTGCATCATCCGCACCTTCCCTGTTAGATAGTGAACCTCATAGTAGTGAGATGTCGAGACCTACCTCCTCCTCCGGGCTGGACGGGTCCAGCACCAGACTCCCGTCCGGGAAGACGGCACAGCTCGCGGACGTGACGACCGAGAGCATGGGGATGCCCGCGTCCAGCAGCGCGAGCGACACAGCGTTGATGGCGACCGACAGCAGCGAGCCGTTGTCCTCGACCACCTGCACGACGATCGAGATGACGGCGCGCGGGAAGCGCTCGAGCAGCATGGCGGGGGCGAACGTCTGCCGGATGATCTGCTCGTACTCCTTCTCCTTGGCGGCTGTGCGCATAGTAGACCGAGTCAACAGGCTCGGTGAGTCTCCATTGTGACCAACACCACCCGCTAATGGACCTAGTACACGCACAGACGACGCCCTGCTCGAGCTTGAAGCACACGTCGACGCTCGCGCGGTCGATCCGCTCCGAGCGGCGGCTCTTGGCCTGCCCGGGCCCGAATACGGCCGCCAGCACCGTGCTGCCGCCGTGCGACATGCGCGCCGACCCGTCCGCGCGGAAGAGCGCTCCCTGGTCCGCCGCGAACGCGCGCAGCTCGTTGCCCGCGCGTCCATCGCGTCGCTTGGTGGACACCATTGCTGCTGGCTTGAGTATTGGTTGACTGGGCTTGGGTGACCAGTGAGGCGTACCGTGTACGAAAGAGCTTTACGGACGCAAGGGTGGCTGGCTTTCCCCTGGCTATTGCGACATTGAACCCGACTTTTCACGTCTATAGTCTTTATTGTCGTTTCTAACGGTGCGAGTAATGGACTTATTGCCCGTAAAGTAAGGAATCGCACTTAACCGAGGACTTCCCGGTGTGCTTGCTCCCTTTTTCAAGCAACCAGCATGCAACATCATTCCCAGATCGACCGCCGGACGAGTCGAGACGCGCGTCAATCGACCACCATGGCCGCCGCTACGAGCTCCGCACCGACGCCCGCGAGCGTATCGGCCAGCAACGCGCTGTTCCTGATCTGTACGTGCCTCCCCGCGTCGTCTGGACGTCCATATTGCCCCCAGTAGTGGCGATCTAACTTCACCTCTCGAATCTCCGTCCTTTCTCATTCTGGGTGTAGTGCTCGGCATGTTTCTCATGGTGGCGGTGCTGCCGGCGCTAGTAGCAGCGGTTATACGTGGCCTGGCGCTGCTGGTTGTGGTGCTGGCGGCCGCCGCGGCCACGAACCCGTCGGACGAGTCGTTCGCGTACTGGATCAGCAGCCAGGAGAACGTGCGCGTGGGCGAGCAGCCCAGCGTCTCGCAGTGGTTCTCGGCCATGTACAAGACGGCCATGGCGCTCGTGTTCAACGAGAAGCTGACCTGGAAGCTCTACAACGCCGTCTTCTTCAGCGTCGTGTACGTGCCGACGCTCGAGCGCTACGCCTTCGGCTGCTTCGGCTCGTGGCGCTGGGCCGACTCGAACGCGCGCTTGCTCGCGCTGTGCCGCAAGCCCTGGGTCGTCAAGATCTCTCGCGGCGGCATCCACTCGAGCGTCGAGCGCTACATGCCAGGCCGTCAGTATTCGTCCGTGGCTGGTCTGAGTGCTGTATCAAGTGCTGCAGGGCTTCGTAGTCGGGTGACGGGTAGCACGCCGCTCACGTCGCCGCTTAGCGGCATGGCGAGCGGATTCCAGAGCGACAGCGACGCACCGCTGTCAGACCGCGATATGCGCGCGAAGGCGCTGCACTGCAAGATCCGGAAGGACTGGAAGGAAGCCAACCGATGCTTCCGCGAGGCCGCGGCGCTGGCCGTATCACCGCGAGCGCGCGCCATGTACGAGCTGGAGGCGGCGTGGTGCGTGCTCGAAGAGAGCGATCGGTACCCGGATAAGAAGAGCGAGCTCGTCGAGATGATCCAGGGTATCTGCGAGGTATGTGCGACTCACTTTCAACAAACTCTCCGCTCGCATGCTGATAACAAATCTTTGACTGTGTCTCACTACGCAGAGCCTCTCTTCGAGCGGATACTTTGACGAGGCGGCTCGCGCGGTTGCGGAGCTTGCGCTGAGGCTCAAGCGCAGGTTCCCGTTGGACTGCCAGAAGGAGGAGTTCGCCAAGGAGCTGGGTCTGCTGTATGTGCAGGCGAAGAACGTCGCTGAGGCGGGCGGAAACATGCGCACGGCTGCCGACAACGGCCTGCGCGCAGCCAACATCTACGCCGACGCGAAGCTCTGGGCATTGGCGGAGGAGTGCTTTGAGACCGTCGGCGACATCCAGCGGACGGACAACCACTGCGACCAAGCCAACGAGTCGTATGGCAACGCGGTGCTGTGCCGGATCGGCCAGGTCGACATGGTCGGCGCGGAGCAGCTGATGATGAAGTTTGCGCTCCTCATGGACGAGCAGCAGCAGCATCCAAGCGATATGGACATGCTGCTCTCGAGTCTGTTGAAGGCCTTCGACAAATGGTCACCTCAGATCCTCGAGGCCGCGTGCAAGCGATACGATTCAGCCCGCCGGTTGCTCCCGTGGCAGGTACGCTTTCTTCATTGATGGAGATTGTCAGTGTAGCTTGACGCTAACGTTTGAGTGGTTGTCGTTGCGCTGCGCAGTGCCAGTGCCTTGCGAACCTGCAGGAGAAAATGAACAACTCGGACCTTCGCTGAAGAGAGGAGAGGCCACGATTCATGAATGAGTATCGTGCGCCTCTGCTGCTGTATAATGGAGCCCCAACTGACTTTGAGCACTCAGACAGACAGACAAGTGTGTTGTGGCGCGGCGTTTCCTCGCTGCGCCTCTTCATTCGAGGCATGCAAGCTCTGCTATTGGTTGCTCAAACAGGAAACGGCCGACTCCTTCACTGCGAAAACATCTCCTGCGGGCAGCAGAAGAGCATGTTTGTGAGCGCGTGACATCTCTCCACTGTTGTTTGACAGTCCATCCGTCTCGGATCCTGGTGCTTGGACACAATGACCCACGAGCTGCGCCGCCCAGTGTTGTTTGGCGTGCTGCCAACAGACCGACCGACGCTGGGGGTTGTCAACCAGCAGGAGAGCGCTCGCATCCAAGAGCAACGCAAGCGCCAGCTAGCGCTCGCGAGCTTCGGCGACGAAGTAGACGACACATCCGATGACCAATCGCCGCGCCATCACGCTCTTCCTCCTGGCGCGCTGCCAGTTGTGCGCTGCAGGAGGCCCGAGAAACCTACGTACGTGCCGACGCCAGCCAAGACGCCAAAGTACTTCCGCTGGAAGCCGCAGCCGCCAGCATCGTCTCCTCGAGCTGGGAGGATCGGCAGCTCACCTGCCAAGTCATGGGGCGAGCCAATCCCGATGTTCCCTCGAGCGCAGCAGCGGAGAACCGAGACGCAGTTCAGCTGGAACGACGTGCCACGACCCGAGTCGAGCCAGAGTCTCACAAGAAGAGGCTCGGGACGAGCGCTTCTAGCGGCAGAGTCGGAGGGCTCGGACTCGCGCGCGTCCAGTCCGTGGCAATCCGTGCCTGGCACTCCGCGCGCCAAGAACTTCCTCTTCGACGACCCGGGGACCCTGCCGCCGCTCTCGTCGCCGTCTACACCGCGGCCAGCACACACACCGAGTGGAACGCCAGCAACAACTCCGTCAGAGAGTACTCGAGTGGGTGAGAGCGGAAGACCAGCTAGTCACGAGAGCCCAGCACCATCCGCACACGAAAGGAGATCGAGTGGAGTTTCGTTGACTTTTGAGGCGGCGGGAGAAGACCAGGAGCGGAAGATTCCGACGACAACGCTGGTATCTCAAGCTCAACCGCCTGCCGCTGTTCCCGTTTCTTCCCCACCACTCAACCTGGACGTGCTTCTTGAGAAGATGTCGGCTCCCTCAACGTCGAGCGATGCAGAGAATCGAGGCAACAGCCCACATCCTTCAAGATTCGAGCAGCAAGACGAAGTGAAGGCTACAACTCCGTCAAGATCTGAGGACGACGACGAGGATGAAGGTTTACCCGAGGACGAGCCGTTCGATGCCTCCTCTTTAGCCGCCGCGATTGTTCTCCGACCGGCGACCGGCCAGCCGCAGGACAAGGTGTTGACCCAACACGTGCTGCGTGGCGCCTTCCTTCGCAAGTATCTCCACGTCAGCAACATTGCGCGGAAGCTCAAGGAGACCGAGCAGCAGCTGCTCCGCTCGTCGGCCCTGCATTCCGGGCTACCCTCCAGACCTGGTGAACCTGACCCTCGTTCGCCAGCAACGCCATCCAAGTCTGGACGCAATGTGAAGAGCGACGACGTGGAGGTTGACTTCAACCCGATGACTCCGCTGCTGCGCAGACTCTCTTCGATCGACAAGGCGATCAACAAGACCGTGAAGCGCATTCGACGTATCTCAGCCGGGGAGAGTGGTGCTCCTGTAGCGCGGAAGCAGTCCATCGCAGCCGTGTCCACGCCTGGATCGAAGCGCGGACTGATGTCGATGGCTCCCATCGGAGAGACCGATGCTTCAGTGGACGACAAACCTGTCACCGATTCTGACGAAGGAGCTGACGACGACGACGGCGACGATGGAATGCTCCACGGTGTGCGGATCGACCCGTCGTCCTCGCACATGATGCGCATTTGCCAGCACGTGATCGCCAAGCGCGCGATCAAGGCCTTCCTACGCCAAGAGATGTCGGTGATCGCGCAGATCGAGGCCATGCTGCGTGACGACCCAGGTTTGCAGCGCCGACCGCCCTCGAGTGCGGCCAGCAACCGGCTCAAGAGCCCTGGAGGTGACTCGACAGGCACCGAAAGCACTCCTCCTACGACATCGTTACCTTCACATCTCCCCATCAAATCGATGAACAGCGATCTGGTCGAGGCGGTCGCAGTGTACCTGAAGGAAGGAGATCAGCACATGACGGTCGACGAGCTGTACGTGGCCGCTCTGTCAGCTGAGGTCGACAAGTCGTGGAAGCGCGCCATCATGCTGGCATCGGCGTGCGTTGTGGTCGACAGCGAGTTCATCCTTGCGGCTCTGCTTCGCGCTCGCTGCTGCCGTCGACTGGGGCTCTGGACACAAGCCATCAAGGACCTGAGCCTCGCCGTCACACTACGCCCGGAAGAGTACCTGCTGGTGCTACTACGCGCCTGCATCTACGTCAAGATGACGAACTACGACAATGCGCTTGCGGATGTCAATCGCGCGCTGGTGCTGCACCCTAAGTCGACGGACGCGCTGCTGCTGCGCGCCGACATCTTCCACCGGCGCCGCATGATCGGCCAGTCGCTGCAAGACCTCACGACCGTTCTCTCGCTCGACCCAAGCTGCTGGCGAGCATATTATGACCGCGCGACGATCCGTATCCGCGCGGTTGAAGGCGACGAGCAGAGCCTCATGTTCCACTGGGAACACATGAAGTACGCTGAGCTGCTCGCCGCCATCGTACAAGATTACGTGAACGCGCTGCGCAAGGGCTGCACCATGGTGGAGGTCGTCGAGACCATCGGAGACCTCGCGATCCGGCTGCTCGAGTTCTCGGGCGACAAGAGTGTGCTGCGGCAGGTGATCCAGAACTTCACGCACTTGCTGCAGATCCTCGCTCACGACCACCGCGGGTCGTTCTTCCAGCACGGGGGCAAGACGCCGACGGCGATCTCCATGGCCATTGGTAGCAGCAACAACGGCTTGCCTTCCATCTCAAGCGGTGCACGCTCGTCCTCGCTGGATCGCGAGCTGCTTACTGCAGCGATCCACGCGCAGCGCGGGCGGCTGTACGTACTGTACAACGACAAAGCTCGCGCGCTCGAGGACTTTGACCATGCCGTCGTGATGGAGTATCACTACCCCGTCGCGCACTTCTACCGCGGCGCGTTCGCCACGCTGCTCGTCAAGGACGACGCGGTGGGCGGAGCCTCCGACCCAGTCGCGTTGCGAGCCAATATGCAGCACTTGACGCGGTGCGTTGCGCTGGACCCAACGATCGCAGGCGCGTACACTGTGCGAGGCGCGCTCCACCTGCGAGAGCTCAAGTTCAACAGCGCGCTGCAGGACTTCAAGGCTGCCGTCGCGACGGACCCGACGCTGTACGAGGTCTGGCTGCAGATCGCGCTCATCTACCTCAACCACTACCACGACAGCGACGAGTGCATCAAGGCGTGCAGCAGCGCGCTCACGAACGACTCGTGCCTCGCGCGTGCGCTCTACTTGCGCGCGGAGGCTCACACTCGACAGGGGAACCTGAACGCAGCGCTTCGTGACTACGGCCGGCTCACGATCGCCCAGCCGAACGATCGATGGGCTCAGCTGCTGCGCGGCCGGCTGCTGTTGCTGCTCCAGCTCCCTCGACCCGCGCTGTACAGCTTCATCCTGTTCATGGACCAAGGCGGAGCAATCAACCTGTCGACAACAGCCGACGAGATCAAGGAGGCGGCGGCGAGCAAGACAGCCCATGTATTGTGTGGGCGCGCGTACAAGATCCTGTCGCGGTTCAAGGAAGCCGTGCACGAGTTCCAGCGCGCGGCAGCCATCAACCCGACGAGCGACAACCTCGTGCTGCTGTCCGAGTCGCTGCACTCGATGGGCGACACGGAGAACTCGCTGCGCGTGAGCGAGAAGGTCATCAGCGCCGACCCGGGCAGCTTCAAGGGGTACGTGCGACGCGCGCAGCTCCTCGTGTCCACGCAGCAGTTCTCGCAGGCGATGACAGAGTACGACAAGGCGCTGTTCCTCGCGCCAAAGGAGGGGCGAGTGTACTACGAGCGCGGGATCGTCCAGCTGCAGCTGTACCTGCGATGGCGGCGCGCCTTCCAGCTTAACTTTGACAAGAAGCACGACGCAGCCAGGAAGAGCGGCGCGTCCATGACGAGCACTTCTTCGCAGTCACAGCAGCACCGGTCGTCGCCGTTCTTTGATCCCCGCGCCACGGCCATCGACGTCGAAGCGGCTCTAGGCGCCGAAGCCATGAACGACGAGCCGCTAGTGCGCAAGATGATGAAGCAGTTCTTCGCCGGCAGCCTCGCGGACTTGACCAAGTGCATCCGCCTCGAGCCGACGATGGCCGAGCCGTACATCGACCGCGCCGAGTTGTTCGCGTTGGGCGACGACTTCGACCGCGCGTTCCGCGACTTTGCCAGTGCTATCGAGCGGGACCCCAAGTGTTCACGTGCTCACCTGAACCTGGGCGTGCTCAAGTGCCAGTTCAGCGCGTTCGCGTCAGCGATCTCGGACTTTGACATGGCGGCCAAGTGTGACCCGAAGCTGGCATTAGCGCTCTTCAACCGGGGCGTCGCGTACCAGAAGCTGTCGTTGTGGAAGCAGGCAGAGAAGTCGTACGACCGGTGCGTCGCGCTTTGGGGTCGTGGGAGACACATTGACGCGCACAGGAACCGCGCGATGACGCGCTGCCAGCTTGGAGACTACACTGGCGCACTGGCGGACTTCAACGAGGTGCGTGAGAGCGCTCCGGACGACGACCAGCTCCACGGCGGACTCGGCTTCGTGTTGCTGCAGCTTGGGCGGTACGAGATGGCGGCCAAGTCGTTCGCGACCTACGGACGACTCAGCCGAGATACGTTCGCCGACAGTGGCAACGCGTACTTCAACCTGGGCAGCGCGAGTGACGCGGCCCGGATCGACAAGGCCAAGCACGCCAACTACCTCAAGACGGCGCTGCGCTTCTACCTGCGAGCGGTGAGGATCCACCCGTCAAGTCTGGACTTGCGGCTCAACATTGCCAACTGTCTTCGCAAGCTTGGCGAGCTGGAGCGCGCCGTCTCGCAGTGCGACGCCATCCGCATGGCGCAGCCTCTGCACCACGCTTGTTGCGAAGGCAAGGCTTTGGCACTGTTCCAGATGCCGGGGCGACTTGAAGACGCCGTGGACTGCATGAACGACGCCATCCGCGCGTGCATCGCGTCGTCGTCGAGTCTCGAGAACATTTTCTTCGCCTTCTCGAGCACCACGATCCACCGGAACGCGCTCGAGCGCAAGACGGTGCGGGTAAGTCGCGGCGGGACAGGTATCGACAGTGGCAAGAGCTCGACGGACACTGGCAGCAAGCAGTCCCCACGCCGACCGGGACGGAAGGACTCGAGTGGGGACAAGCAGCACGACAAGCAGTCGTCCGAGGCGAGCGAGGTGGTGAGTACGCCTGCCGTGGCGTCAGCTGAGCAGCTGATGAAGAATATGAACGACTCTGGAGCGTCCGCAGCTCCCTCGCCGCCGCTGTCAGCGTCCGACATCATCGTCAACGGGTCGCACAAGCAGACGCTGTCGCTGTACATGACGAACCGCGGCATCTTGCTCGAGCGACTCGGCCACTTCGCCGAGGCGCGGCTCAACTACAACGACGCCATCCACTTTGACGTGCTGTCCGTGCCGGCGTTCGTCAGCCTCGGCACGCTCAACTTGCTCGAGAACAACTACGTCGACGCGGTCACAGCTCTCAAACGCGCGCTGGCTATCGACCCAGGCGCTGGCGTCGCACACCTCAACCTCGGCGTCGCGTACCTGTGCCAGCACCAGCTCGACGACGCCTTGGCTGCGTTCGACGCCGCCATTGCCGCCTTGCCGACCTGCAGCTACGCGTTCGCCAACAAGGCCGTGACGCTCGCCATGCGCGGGAGCATGCCAGAGGCCGAGCACAACTTCAAGCGCGCGATTGAGCAGCTGCCGTCGCGCAAGGAGTACTACCTGGCACGTGGCAAGATCATCGCCCAGCAGAAGCGCCTGCAGGACGCCATGGTGGACTTCTCGACCGCCTTGTACCTCGGCTACGAGGGCAAGCTGTGACGTTGTATTCACGCTGGCTCAAGGCACGCGTTCGGCTATCAAGTGCAGCTGCTGACCAGTCAACCGTAGCGCACCTTGTGGTCGACGAACCAGTCGAACTTGTCGTCTCCGAAGCCGACGATCACGCTCTTGGCCTGCGTGTACGCGCGGAACGCCTCCAGTCCGTTCTCGCGGCCCATGCCGGAGTCCTTGGTGCCTCCCCAAGGACTCGACGGGTCGTTCCGGTGGTGGTCGTTGAGCCAAATGATCCCGGCGTCCAGGTTGTGCGCCACGCGGTGCGCGCGCTTGATGTTGGCCGTCCACACGGCCGCTCCGAGGCCGAAGGGCGAGTCATTCGCGAGCGCTACGGCCTCTTCTTCATCCTGTTCCGCGTCATCAAGCATGTCAGAGACAAGTGAGCGGCCTCTCCATCGACCTCAAGCCACGAGCGGACGTACTTTGAACGCGTACACGACGACGACGGGCCCGAAGACCTCTTGCTGCACGATCTCCATGTCTGGCGTCACGTCCGTGATGACCGTTGGCTCGTAGAAGTACCCCTCAAGCTCCGGAGCGCGTCGACCACCACAACGAACCGTAGCGCCAGCCTCCCGCGCGCGCTCGACCATGCCGTGGATGCGCTCCAGGTGGTGCTTGGAGATGATGGAGCCCATCTGCGTCTTGTCGCTCATGGGGTCGCCCAGACGGATACCCTGCACCTTGGCCACGAGCTTCTCCACGAGCTCGTCCACGACCGACTCGTGCGCGATGATGCGCGCGCCAGTGACGCACGTCTGTCCGCTCGCGATGAAGCACGCAAAGGCCGCGCCGTCCACCACTTCGTCCACGTTGACGTCCTCGAACACGACGAGCGGCGCCTTGCCGCCGAGCTCCATAGTGGAGCTGGCCAGGTTCCCACCTGCCGCCGCAGCCACGCGCTTGCCGGTTGCCGTGCCGCCCGTGAAGTCGATCTTCTTGACGCTCGGGTTGGTCGCTAGCGCCTCGCCAGCCACTGCTCCGAGCCCCGGGACGCAGTTGAGCACGCCAGCAGGCAGTCCAGCGCCATGAGCGAGCTCGGCGAGCTCCACGACCGTCA
Source organism: Phytopythium montanum (assembly GCA_023338065.1). Lineage (NCBI taxonomy): Eukaryota > Oomycota > Peronosporomycetes > Pythiales > Pythiaceae > Phytopythium > Phytopythium montanum. Next base: position 15,304 of record JAADXY010000443.1, read on the forward strand.
GTGGGGCCAGCTCCGACGGCTTGACGACGACCGAGTTGCCCGCCGCGAGCGCCGGCGCGATCTTCTTGACGGCGATCAGCAACGGATGGTTCCACGGCGTGATCTGTCGGTGTTCAAGCGCAGATCACAACGTCAAGAAGAGCAGGTGGAGAGCAGCAATGATGAGAGAGAGACGCACCAGGCCGACGGTGCCGAGCGGTACGCGCTGCACGTAGTTGATGTATGAGCCGGAGAAGGGCGGGACGGTCCCCTCGGCCGTCCGACACAGTGCTGCAAAGTACTCGAACCACTCTACATCATCCACCAAGCGTCAGTCTCTAGCCAAGACAACAAGATGACGCCCTCAACGTACCAGGGATACGTGAGAGCTGCGCGCGCATCTCTCGGATCGGCCGGCCAGTCTGCAGACTCTCCTTCTCTGCGAACTCGGGGATGCGAGCGCGCAGAGCAGCCGCTATGGCGTGGAGCACCGTCGCGCGGTGAGCAGTGGTCGCCTGAGCCCACTCGCCGCTCTTGAAGGCTCGCTGGCCGCTGTCGACGGCGCGCGCCACGTCTTCAGGCGTCGCGCTGGCGATCCACGCGAGCGTCTCGGTCGTCGCGGGGTTCTCAACTGCCAGCTTCGCGTCAGGTCCCGCTAGTGACGGCACGCGCTTTCCGTCGATGAAGAGCCCATACGTCTCCGTGTCGAAGACTGCGGAGGTGGAGAATGCGGCCGAGTGGACGGCCGGAGAGCGCAGCGGGAGGCGAGATAGGGTCATTCTGGCGTGTGGAGAGGCCGGAGGAAGTAGCGGAGTGGCTGAGGGAGAGTGTGGGGTGTGTGTGGAGGCAGGGAAGACGCCTGCAGAGCCGTAAGCAAGCGCAGGAGGGCGGTCCGAAGGCAGGAAGGAAGCAGTTGATGCGTGTCATTCGCCAAAGTGACGTCGGCTGAAAGGGGATGGGTCGGTTAGGATTGGGCCGAATACGGAGTTTACACCAATCAGAAGCACGTAAGCGGACGATTGCTTACCGGATTTTGACCAATTGATGCGCGTCACGATCCACGATCTTGAAAAGACGCGAAGTAGCATTCAACGAGGAGGTTTCAAACCAGCAGATCTTCATGGAGGCCGCGTGCGTTCGTCTCCGCGCTGGGCGTCTACGGGCATCGGCAGGGACACAACACTTACAATATGTATGCGCATCTCTCTATGTGTGCGAGGTCAGGTCGGTGCGCGCGGCGCTAGTGGCTGAGGACTGGGCGACGCGCGAGCGCACCGAGAGTGTGCAGTTCCAACTGCTCGAGATCGTCGACTGCCTCAACCGATTTCGTGCGCAGTCATCGATGGCTAGTGATGACGCAGCTCAAGTACTGACCGGAGCTGACACTGGTGTGCCAGATACGACGGCCAAGGCGCGGCTGGCGCGGCTGGCGGACAAGCTCACGACCGTGGAGCAGAGCCTCAAGTGGGTCTACCACCAAGTCTTCGAGTGCAATCTCCACGTGTCTAAACCGATTGGGCACACTTGCTGCAACATGTCAGACACGTGGAGCTGATAGTTCGATCCAGTCGTCAACTGCCGAGTACCTCCCGGTAGATCTCACGGCCCAATGTATGACGAGAAGCTGATCATAGCTAGCGGTGATTGTATGCATGATATACACGGCCTGGCTTCTCCGCTTCCCTCATCAATCAACTGACGATGTTGGGGCTGATCGGGCGGCTCGGCATGCGGAAGGCGCGGTAGCCTTGACGAGAGCGCGTCGTGGGCGGGAGACGCAACTCAGCGCTCTTGACGGCCTCGAGACGCGGCGACTCGGTCGGTTGCGACGTGTCCACATCCGCTTGGTTGTCTTCTCCATGGCCGTTTGTATCCCCACGACCGTGTTGCTCTCCCAGCTTGGCTTGCTGCGTCAGGAACGCCTTCATCTCGTCCTCGAGCTGGAACCCGTCGAACTCTGGCTCGTATTGAGCGTCGACGCCATCGACAATCGACTTGTCTTCGCCAGTCGGAACTGCTATCGGAGCAGCAGGAGGAGGCGCAGTCTGCGTCTCCATCTCATGGTGACTGCTTGTTGGTAGTGGTGGCGGGAGATCTCCTCCACAAGTCGGGGGACGACGCACGGAGAGTGTGTACGAGTCCATCGGGTCGGTACCTGCATCAACACCGACAGGTCGAGCTGGACGCCGACTGGAGTTCTCCACTGTCGAGTTCTCCACTGCCGACCGCTGACGACTACTCGATTTGTTCTTCAGTTGGCTCTTCACCTCGTCCGCGCCAGTCTTCTCCTGGCCCTGACCGTCTCGTGCGGCTGTCACCATGTCCGTCTCGGGTCCAAGCGCTTTCTTCGGCTCGTTGACTGCCAGTGTCGATCGGTCTCCTCGCTTGGCTTCACCACTGACAACAGTCGCCTTGGACTCGCGCTTCTCCTTTCGCTTGCTGTCATTGTCACTGCTAGCTTTAGACGTGTCGTTGCCTGGAGTCCCGACGCGGTGGAGCATCGCCTTCATCTCGCGCAGTCGACTGCTGATGTCGTCGTGCTTCCTCGCGATCTCTAGCGGGTCCGGCAGCTTCTGCAACGTGCCTGCACCAACCACAACCGTGAGTACATTCCTGTCCTTCTCACCTACAAAGACCGAGAAGTGGCGTACCCATTCGTACGGATGGCTGGTGGAACACTGGAGCTGGAGCCTCTGGTGTCCCTGGACGCACACCAGTCGGCGTCATCGGCTTGCTCTTGCCGCCTCCGCTGCTTCCCGGACGTGAGAGTGGCGTCATTGGCCGATAAGCTGACGGTGTCGACGGTCTTGACGAACTCATCGCCAGTGCTGCGTCTTGAGCGATGACGCCGCTGCGTAATTTGTCCGTGAACTGCTGGAGCTGGACGTCGCTCATACTGTCGAGCGTCTTGAGGTTCGGGAGAGCAGTCAAGACCTCAAGCAGGTAGCTACAGCCGCTCAGGGTCAGTAAGTAAACCTATAGACGAAGACGAGGGTCTAGCTTCACCTGTCAGACTGGCAGAGCGGGTTGTTCTGGATCCACAGGTCTTGAAGTGTTTCGCTTCCACTAAGGCGACAGATACAGTCGAGCTTGGAGATGGCGTTGGACCGGACGTCGAGCGATTCGAGATGTGGACAGAGCGTCACTAGCGGAGAGACGTCGCGGATGCGGTTGTCGTGTACATACAACTCGCTAAGAGCTGGTAGTGGCCCCGACAATGTCGCCAAGTCCGTGATCTGGTTCCCGTTCACTCGAAGTACCTGCGATGAACACAGAGCATAGTCAGGATGCAGATAGTGACAGATCAGGCTCGTTATGGAGACTAGAGTACTGTGAGTTGGCTAGGTAGTCGTCCACTTAGGGTCTTGAGCTGGTTGTTGGAGAGCATGAGCTCTTCGAGCTTGGTGAGTGTTGACAGGTTCCCGATCGACGCGAGTTGATTGCCGGACAGGTTGAGGTACTCGAGGCTCGTGAGCATCTCAAGACCCTAGGAAGGAGCCACGACACTGTTAGAAACCCATACAAAGACTCAATGAGACGGTGACAAGAGAGCTACGGACGTCTGAAGCTGCGCCTGCGAGCTGGTTGCGAGCCAAATCGAGGTGGACGAGGTGGCGGCAGTTGGTTAAGTAGGCGACAGTTGTAAGGCGGTTGCCGTTGAGCCAGAGCGTCTTGAGCCGGCCGAGGGCGAGCAAGTCGGGTGAGAGGCAGTCGATCTGGTTCTCATGCAGCATTAGGCCTTCTAGACCGGTGTTGCTGGCACAACAACGTACTCGTGAGGTCAAGGGGAGAGCTACTACCGCTTGTATCTGTTGCAGCTTACGCTTTCAGGCCGAGCGTTGAGGTGAGCTTGTTGTTGTAGACCTTGAGCTCGCGCAGTTCCTTGGCCGTGTCCAGGTTCTGCAGCGAGGTGATGCGGTTGAACGACACGTCGAGCGAGCACAACTTCGGCAGCTGCCTCGACATAGTGGGAGTGAGAGAGAGAGAGAGAGAGAGTAAGAGTGGAGACTGACGCCCAAGCTGTTGGTAGCTAGACTGCCGCACCTCAGACAGGTCTCCGATTTCCTCGACGCCTCGATTGTGCGCGTCGATCGCGTACTTGCTCGAGTTGCTCTCGCCCGAGAGCGCTCTCTGGATTGAGGACGGCATGATGTTGAAGGCCTCAAAGCGGTGATAGCGGGCGGTGTAGGGCGTACCAGAGCGTCGCGGTCGAGCACGCGGATCGTCGACGAGCTCTTGGCCTTCATCATTGTCGTCTGTGCTCGAGTTACAGTGTCAGGAAGAGCGGAGACGAAGTGCAAGCGGCTGGTCAAGGATCAATGTGGGTCCGCGTCCTTTGGCGACCCTTGGAGATCTGCTCGTTTCGCGCGACTGCCGAAATAGAGTGGTGTGTACCACGTGAATCGTCACGAAGACTCTCAAGCACTATTGGTGGATATCATGTTGAAGTGTGCAATTTACACCAATCATATCCCGCAGTGTCTGGCGACACCTTTCATCAGGAGCTACAAGAACACAAACTTCACCACCGGCATCTACTCCAAGGTGAGCTCCACTTGCTTGCCGTCGCTCGGCCCGCCGTATGGCCACAGCCTGCAAGTACCAGCCGGCAGGACACTCTGCGCTGACTAGTGCCAATCGCGGTGGCGTGTCGCCTGTTGCTAGACGCGCAAAACTCCGAGAGCGACGACGACGACAATGGACGTGCCGAGCAGCGCAGACGGCGCGCAGACGAAGGCGCCAGTGCCCGCCGACCTGCAGGCGCAGCTCGCGCTCCTCCAGCAGCAGGACCAATACCTCCAGCAGCTCGTACGTGTCTGTCCGTCTGCCTGTCTGTGTGTCTGTCTCGACGCGCTGCTGGGCAGTATCCGCATGCTAACGGGCATGACGACGTCTTCCAACGGTCTCTTGTCCACGATGCACAGATGGTAAAGCTCCCGGCTCCCGATGCAGAGAGCCTCACTCCTTCTGCATGCAATGCGTGGACCGCGTGCGTCTGGTGCTCTCCTAGCAACAGCCCAACAGCGAGCAGGTGATGGCATTCTACAGCACCAGCGCCATGATGATGCAGTCCTCCTACAAGGTGCGTCCTCGTCTCGATTCTCACTCCAACGCGGAATTAACATCGCTCTTAACTCTGCAGCAACCCGACAATGTCATGAACCCCCGAGCGACGGACCTGGCAGCCAGTAAAGCGGGGGACGCAGTGGACGTGACACTCGGCGAGGTGGAGGAGGAGGAGACGAAGGAGGCCGTCAAGCAGGAGCTCGTGTTCGTGAACCCCAAGCAGTTCTACCGCATCCTGCGCCGCCGGACGCAGCGCGCCAAGCTCGAGGCCAAGCAGGGCAGTGTTCAGCGCTACAAGGCGTTCCAGTACGTCACGAGGCACAAGCACGCGCTACGGCGGCCACGTGTTCCTGACGGCCGGTTCCTGACCAAGGAAGAGATCGAGGGCCTCAAGAACGGCTCGATCGCGTTCGAAGACCTCCCGAAGAAGAAAGCGGCGCCGACGTCCAAGGCGTAAGTGTAGGTGGACTGCGCCTGTGTGTGGTTTCAACAAGGATTCCATTTGGGGTGCACATGGCCCGCCAAAGGAGAGCGGGTCGTGAGATCATCACGGCACGGCGAAGCACAGGTCCCAGTCTGCATACAGCGGCGGGGAAAACCCGGGGAAGGGCAGAAGGGGATACGCAGCGCACCGGTCGTCGCAGTTCTCGTCCGGGTCGGCGCCGTCGCAGCACAAACAGGCCTCAGAGCACTCGAACACGGCGTGGACGGTCGTCTCGACGCGGACTTCTCTTGCGGCGGCTGGCTCCGGCTCTTCTTCTTTCGCCGCCACTGCGACCTCCAACGCGCATTCATCCATCTCCATCTCGTCTCCACTGTCGCATCCGCAGACCGGGAGCGCGACGGGCACCGGGAGCGGCGGCTTCTTGCGGCTACTGCTGCGCGTCATGCGTGTCATCATTACAAGTGCTACAGAGGTAATACTTACATCATACTATGTGTATGAGCCACTGAGTATCATAATATTTCGCTAAATATACGTATGGCACAAATACGGTACACGTACGGTACGATACGGTACAAGTTACATAGGGTACGTAAACGTTACAACAAGAACGCCTTTTGTTCCTTGCCTCCACCACAATACAACTTTACGACAGCAGTGCGGATAGATGGCGCGTCGCCGCCCCCCGATGATGCGTCGTCGCTCGAAGAGGCGCCGCCGCGGCACGTGCAGGGTGTACGGTGCGGTGTATGTCCTCGCGCCGTTGAAAGAGCAAGACGGCCACGGCAAGAAGACGTACATCGGCTTCACAGTCGACCCAGGAAAACGCCTGCGTATGCACAACCGTTTCATCAAAGGCGGCGCATTCGCCACGTTGGGTGGATGCCCATGGAGGATCGCGGCCTTGGTGCTTGGCTTCGACTCTGTGCCAAGGGTTACAGAATGTACGTTGAGCATGGTCGTGTATTGGGGTGGTCCGATGATAAGGTTAACGCTATACAGTCGAGGGCGATCTGAGCACCGACAACGACGCGAACAAGAGCGTGAAGGACAGGTTCGAGGAGACCGTCAAGATGCTACAGCTGCAGCCCTGGGATGAGACGCAAACGCGTTTTGTTCGACTATCGGCAGAGGCGGAGAAGGCCGCGCAGGACGCCGACTTGTTCGACGTATGGCGGCGCCGGCTCATCAACACCAAAACATTCAACAGCTGGGACCTACGCTCGGACGGCGAGACGGCAGGCGAAGAAGACGAGGCGCACAGCCACGGCGGACAGTAGCGTTTGCGTCAGCGTTCGAGCTACTGGGCTCCCGTCGGCGGGAGCGAGACATACGAGTTTGCGGTCGACGCGGATGAGTACGCGGCCATCGCGTCGATCAGTAGCGCGTTGGAGAGCGCAGTAGATGCGGTCGTCGCCGTGTGAGAACATGGACGCCGTCGAAGCCCAGCGTACCGACATACGCGTCCAATCCAAGACGCGCGTGGACGTGTGGTGAGGTGGATCCGGATATGTCCGGCGACCCCAGAACATGTCCCACGGACCGCCAACCAGGAGCGTGTCTACGTCGACCCTGTCGCTCCGCGGTCATGATCAGATCATGGTATCAGATCATGGTATCAGATCGAGGTCGGCCGATCGGGATCACCGACGGAAGCACGCCAGATTGGAATCGCCATGTCGGGATCGGCAGACCGTATCGAACTAGTTCGTTGTGCGGCATAATGAAACGACCAGGCCAGACAAATCAAGGGGCGACAAGGACGGACAAGGTGAGTGGCTAGGAGGGCTCGATGGGAGAGTTTGTTGGGTGACACTTGGCAGGATAGGTATCAGTCGTGAATATACCCGGAAGTGCGCAAGGCTCCACCTTCTCCGTTCATTGCTTCGCTCCTCAACCATCAAGTCAACCGCTCATTGGGGAGCGTCAAGGTGTGCAGTAAAAGGTATTGGTCAACATTGGCATCGGTCTTCGCTCAACGTCAGCAAGACCTGACCCGCGACCTCCATCAAAGGGACGTCGTCATGGTCAACAACTACACATCGCGGAGTGAAGAGTTCCCACGCCGCGA
>JAADXY010000444.1:0-22860 GCA_023338065.1 Phytopythium montanum
AAGGGGGAGGAAACCAGCGGAGGCGTGGCCCTGTTGACGCTCGGGCTCGTCCGCGAGCTCGACGGCGTCCAGGAGAGGCTCGACGCTCAGTCGCGGGCTTGTCGATCGCCACATGCGACATCAAGCTGCGCGAGGCACGGCTCGAGCACGTAGCAAGAGGAGAAGAGCCGATGCATGTGAGTTAGCTAGCGTTGCATGTGTGAACGGCCACTCGATAGCGAGCACGTAGGGTAGCTAGCTATAGGAGAAGAGCGCAGCGCCACTCGAGCCGGGCCGCGACGCAGCGAGGGAGTCCAAGGATCAAGCGACCCGAGGACGGGACGACCAAGATGAAGAGATCAAGACAAGAAGACCGGCCAGCTCACGGATCGAGGCGATAAGTCATTGCCGACGACGTCCGCGAGAGCAGCCCAAGCTGGCCGGTCACAAGCTCACGGACGGCGGCGACGAAGTCCAAGAGCAGCTCGAGCCGGATGGCGACCAAGCTCGCGGGTCGAGGCGACGACGCCCGCGAGTGGCTCGAGCGAACCGCCATGAGGCAGCGGTTTGGTAGGTTAGTTTGCATGAAAAGAGCGAGTAGCGAGCCCAAGTAGGTAGTTTAGCAGCAGTAGGCATAGTTTCGACGGTCATCGGCTGCCTGGCACCGCGACACACACCACCAACAACATCCAAGGCCGGCACGACATCTTCCAAGAGCAGACAATCGGCCTCAAGACCAGACGACAAGTGTCCAAGATCGTCCCGACGGTATCCAAGTCAAGTCCAGCAGCCTCACAACCAAGCAAGCAGCCTCCAAGACCGACCCAGCACATCGCGTCACTCCTCCAGCCCCGTCAGCGACCATCGAAGCTACCCAGCCAAGCTTCCAGACCGGTCAGATGGTATTTCGCGCGTGTGCAACGAGTATCCGAGTGTGCGATGGAGCTGGCGGGCTGGAAACTGACGTTGACGTCGTATTTGTGGTGCTCTCGTGACTTGTGAGGCAGGTGGCAGGAGCGGAAAGCGTGGGAGGAACGTCATCAAGCTGTCCGCGTGCCACAATCGGCAGTCTGATGGCATCACCAGCACATCCAGAGCGTCCAAAAGCGGTCAAGTCTTCCGGTGAGCAAGCACCGTACGTCCACATGCTCTTCACCTGCCTTGTCAGCGGCATGAGCTCGTCCGAGACTGACTCGATGGCGTTCAAGAACGATATCGAGTGCTTCTACAGCCCCACCACCAAACTGAGGACGTCCAAGAGCTGTCAGATGGCATCGTCGGTGTCAAGAACTCGTCTGGGACCGAGATGACGACGATCATGCCATCTCCGAAGTGGACTGCCACCACCTCAATTGCTATGCGACGGACCCATCGCGTTCACGAGCGGTCTCACGGCTAACTCTACGTCGCGACGGCATCGAAGCGAGGTCCGCGACGTCCATGTCCGGCATGACGGACGTCGACGAGCGTCTCGAGGTGAGTGCTGGCTTGCGGATAGGATGCGGTGGCTAGAGACTGAGGTTTGTGTGGTGTTGGCGCGGGTTTTGGTCTCGCTACAGCAGTCGGCAGCGTCCAAGTCCGGCCCGACGACGTCGACGAGCGTCTCGACATGACACACAGCAGGGGTTGTAGCTATCCCTAGGACGCCCCTAGGCGGTCAGACGCAATCATCAGAGGCCTGGCCGCCACCACCCCGACCGACACCATCTCTAAGCGCGGCTCGACCGTCAAGCGGCCCGGCTTGACATCCGACATGGCCTGCGAGTACGCCAAGAGGTCGTCGACGTGCTCCGCGCCGCTCCAGATCGAGACCAGACCGTATCCTATCCGGCAGGACGGTCGGCATGCTCACCGATGCCGTCTCCAAGCGAGGCTCAGTCGTTGAGATGGTTGGCTTGTTTCTCGATTTGGCGTTCTCGAAGACGTGGAGTCGCCGCGCGAAGGTCTTTAGCACGACCTTCAACCTGGTCGCTAGGTGTGGCCATGGCGTCGGTGCTGAGCTCAGACAGGACCTGATGGACAATGGATCGGCCTTCTGTCCGAGCGTGGATGTCATGTTAAACAACTCGAAGCCTGCGGCGGGCTTGCGGGCCTGTGCCTGTGCTCGGACAGGATGCTGGCGTCTTGGACACCTTGACCGCGCCTGACTTCAAATTTGGTCCACGCGACATCACCTCACAGTGAGCAGTACCTGTCTATGGTGTCGACGGAGTTTAGACGCTTGGGTTGTCATGCGTGTCACCGATCATGGATGTCTGGACCCCTCGCCGGTAAAATTGCATATGTGAAGATCGGACAGCTGGCAGGACAGGAACGCCAGGCATGTGCATCTGGATCATGTAGCACTTGCTTTCGAACGAGTGGTCGTCGAGTCATTTCTGTTGCTACTTGAGTAGTGGACTCTATTGAAAGTAGCCTACGGCGATCTAATGCCCTCTACACGTCCACTATGGAGTGGTCATTGACTCTTGCCCTGAGCTTCATGCGCAGGCACTTGGTCGTTCAGCGTTCTGCCTCGACAGTCCGCCCGCTTTAAACCGCGGGAACTGGTCGCATTGTGTCTGCAAAGGAGTCTGAGACTTCATGCCTGAAACATTCGCGTCTAGCTTTCACTTTGAAACTCCGTCAACTCACACTGCGTTTAACTACGAACCGACACAAATTGCGCCAACTTTAGCGCCAACGCGACTGTTAGCAGTACCTCGAACGCTTCGCTGCAGTGCGATGGCCGACTTCCTAGCCAAGAGCGCCAAGAATCGACCCGCATGTACGTGGACGCGTCCTCCCCGGCAACTACCGAAGCAAAGGACGAGTCTGACGGACATCAGCCTCCACCCAAGCACAGTCGTCGAGCAACCATTGCCGTAACGAAGCAGCTCTCGCACGATATCTCAACGGAGCAGCTCTTCTCTGACCATCTGATCGATGGCAAGGTGGCGGACGAGGAAGAGAAGGAGGACGAAGACAAAGGCCACAGCAGCGACGAGAAGGAGGACAACAATCACCTTAAGCGGCCGCTGTCTGCCTCTCGATCCTCCACTCGCAGTGGTTCTGACGCCGTGGCATCATCCAAGACGGGGCTGTATCGCATCGAGTCCCACTCGGCTCTTAGCTCCTTGGAGGACAAGACCAAGTCATCAGAAGGCGACGCGTCCCCAACACGACCAATGGCCAAGCCACACAAGCTCGCGCCTCTGCCTGGCAGCCTAATACTAGCGCGGAACAAACCCGAGGCGATCCAGATCCCATCACCCAATGTATGCGCCAAGTGCCGCGAAGCTACGGACATGCCACAACCACACTCCGCTGCCTTCTCCGGTCACGCTACATGCCTTCAAGCGCTCCTTCCTCCCCATACAACCGAGCTCGAACCCGAGTCCTGGCTCGACAAGAAGCGCCGCACGCCGCTGTTCTACGCATGTGCGGCCAACAAACTCGAGTGCGTCGATCTGCTACTACGCAACCACTCCGAGCGGCTCGAAGTGAGCGCCAAGCAGCTTGACTCGCCTGCCCACGTCTGCTGCTTCTTCGGCTGGGACTCTTGTCTCCGTCGGCTGCTTGACGCTGGCGCTAACCCTCACACGCGCAATGCCAAAGGGTTCAAACCGTCACACATTGCCAAGACGGAGCAGTGCCTCATGTAAGCTTTCTTAGTCCAAGCGCATATGCGCCAACCATACCCATGCCGCCACTAACCACGTCCTTCTCGCCATTCCGTGGACCGCCACTGCCGCCGCCGCACCCTCCTCGAACGACCGCATCTGCTCCTCGCCTCCTTCGACCTGCCACGACACGATGTCTTCGTCTTCTCGCTCCCAGCCCGTAACCTTCCGCCCGCCCGCACCTGCTCGGGTACATGTCCCCGACCAACCCTTCGAGAACGCCTCCCGTTCGACGAAGGCTATGGCTGCACGTGTACACCTTGTGGTCATCATCACGGACGACTTTGAGCCAGGTGCATCGCGTCGCATCCTCGGCCGCCGCCCGCCGACTTGCAGCGCCAGCGCTGACGTCGGCACCGAGCCGAGCGCGGCATCGTTGCTTGTCTTCGCCGCGCGCCGTCGGCTTCTCAAGAGACGCCGCTCGTCAATATCCAGGAGGGCGTGGTGGCGTGGTCATCGCGCTTCTCCAGCTTGTCGCGGCGCTCGCGGGCTTCGGCGTCTTGTGTCAGCCGGCGCGGGTTACCCGCAGACGCCTTCACACGCGACGCGAACTCGGCTTGTTCTTGTTGCTGCATGGTGTCGGAGTCACACTGCCGGTCGGCACTGGCGCTGGGGGTTGACGGGTGGCGGTAGAGGATGCGACGCGACGTTCTTGGCTTGAAGCGGTCGGCGATGACATCCCGCAGGGCGTGCAGCTCGCATCTTCACCGGTTGGGTGGTCGACCGGAAGGGCTGGGTGGCGGACACGTACGCGAGTTGGGGCGGGGCGGAGCGTGACGAGCCGGCCGCGAGTAGTCTACATGGTTGCTCAGGTCGGGGAGGAGGCGGAGAGGAGGCGAAGAGGAGGGAGATTCAGAAATGAACAAGCGCGGAGGCAAGCGGAAGCGCAGTCGATCTCTGGGGGGCGGCAATTGATGCGGCGGTGTACGTGTCCGGGTGGGAGTACGGTAGCCCATGGAGATGGAGGCGATAGGGCAGCCGCCGCGGCAATCTGGCGGCATGCGGATGCATGGAAGGCAACTACCGTGCGTGGCGCGAGGAAAGGTTACGAGTGGTTACGTTGCCGTTACACCGCTCAACCTCCACCGCATCATTGATTGGATGAAAATGCAAAAGACCGGTATAAGGTAGAATCCTCTTCAACGTGATTGGGTTACTAGATGGCGGATTGGAGGGTACCTTTACAAATTCTCTCAAATCCGCCACCGTGCAAACTTGATATCGTACTCTCATACTGAAATCAAGTGTATCCGTGAAACGGGTTGCATACCGATCAAACCGGTACATCCCTGGGAATCTTTTCCAAGGTGGCCTTATACTTCTCGCGCTCACAGAGCTCCTCGCAAAAAACCACCGCCCGCTTGGCGACATTTTGCGCGGCGCTTTGGCCCAAAGATCACGAGTCCCTCGCTCGCTCGCGCTCTGCCGGCACCTTCCCCCGCTCTTGCGGCCACGATGAAGACTCTGGCGGGTATGTGGACGTCCGCGGCGGTGCTGCTGGCGCTGGCAGCTTCAACGGCGGCGCAGGACGCGCAGGTGATGGTGTTCAGCACGCGGAATGATCTGCTACACGAGTCCACAGGCTACAATGGTGGCTCCTTCTCCTCCGCCGGCCTCGCCCAGCTCGCGATGGACGCGCTGGGCCTCCCGACGGCTACCAAGCACGCCGCAGACACGTCCAAGCCGCCCACTACCGCCTTCTCGCCCGTCCAGGCCGACGTATTCGCGCACGCCGACGGCTACGCGCTCGTGCTGGCGGAAGATTGCGGCGCGCCGGTCGCCGTGGACGCCGCGCTGAGCCGCCTGGACGAGACGGAAGCGTACCACAAGCTGTTCCCCATGCGCTCGAGCAGCTCCGGGAAGGTGGTCGAGCGGCTGACCGGCATCTTTCGCGACGCCGGCGAACTCTACTGCGCCGGTAGCGCCGTTCGCTGTGCGGACGTCATGCAGATGCCCTCGGCCGGCGAGAGCGTGGACCCCGACGCGGACGCAGCATTTTCACGTGAGTTGGCGCGGGTGGCGCGGCTTGCGGATGCGATGCAGGCGCGGAAGGCTGGCGGCCGCGCGCTGTACGTCGTGGCGCTGCCGGACCCGTCGGCGCTGCACGAGGACAAGCGGGAGCAGGCACGCGTTGCCGCAGCCGAGCAGGTGGCGCAGTTCCTGGCGGCGCTGCAGACAGCGCATCCGCTCGCCGGCGCGCAGGTCGTGGCGGTCCAGCATTGCCCCAAGGCGCTGGACGGAGTGGTGGAGGTCGGCCGGAAGCTGGACACGACGGACGACAGCGAGGAGGATGAAGAGGACGAGGATGAGAATGAGGAGGATGAAGAGTCAGAGGAGGACGAAGAGGAGGAGGAGGAGCTGGAGCTGGAGGCCGAGGACGGCAGCAACGCGACGACCGCCGGCAACAGCTCGGCCAGCAGCCCGCTGACCGCCCAGGACATCGCCGAGTACCAGATCGTGCTGTGGACGTCGGTGGTGCTGGTGGTGGCGCTGCTGATGGGCGTCGTGGCCATGGCCAACATGGATGTGGGCCGCGACAGCCTGCTGTACGCCAAATTCACCACGAGCGCGGGCCATCGGAAGGCAGACTGAGGCGGCTGCGTAGTCGGAGGAGGAGGGAGACAAGGACGAGAAAGAGGAGAGCGGGGTTGGCCTCATCGCCCAGCCACCGGTCTCTCCGTGCATTTAGTCGACTAATACGCTGCTTTCCCTCGCCCTCGCAGTCCGTCGTTCGTGCCCGGTAATTATAGCCGCCGACGCCTCGACCGCGTTTACACCGAGCACTTGGCGATGGCGACGCCCTCCGACAGCAGTGGCGACCTCCAGGCGCGAGTGACGGCTCTGTTCGACGACGAGGCCGCGTGGGACGCCGACGATACGGACGCGTTCCTGCTACAGGCAGTCGAGGAGCTGGCCCAGGCCGGCGTCGACGTCTCGAGCCTGGCGGACGGCGGCGGCAACTCGCTGCTGCACTTGGCCGGACTGTGGAACCGGCCGGTCATCATGGAGGCGCTCGTGCGGCGCGGCGCCGAGCTCAGCGCCACCAATTCGGTGCGTGTCTGCTCCTTTCGGTGCCTAAGAGCGATCTCTGCTAACTCCGGTTGCCGACATGTCGACAGAGCGGACACACGCCCATAGACTTGGCAATGCACTGGGGCCACGCGGACCTGGCGCAGCAGCTGCGGCACTACGGCGGCAAGCACTCGTGCGAGCAGGAGCGCGACCTGGCCGTCGCTCAGCGAGATCTGGCGCGTCGTCAGGCGTTAGAGAGCGCCGCGGAGCTCGAGCACGCGGCCACTGCGCTCCGCCAGGCCCGGCACGAGCGGGAGGCGCTGCGAGTCGAGCGCGACCGAGTGCAGACCGTCCACGACGCGGTACTAGCGAGGTGTGAAGCGCTTCAGGCTCGTGTCTTACACGTCGAGATGGAGGCTGAAGAGGCGACGAAGGCCCGCAACACGCTCCAGGTACACGCGGACCATCTCGAGCAGCAGGTCGAGAGCGAGAAGGCGGCGCGGGAGAACGCGCTGGCGAGCTGGAAAGCGGCCGAGGGGTTCGCGGGCGACTTGCAGAAGCAGGTGACGGCCGGCCGCGAGCGAGAGGAGGAGGCGCTGGCCGTGCGGAACGAGGCGCTCAAAGACCGCGAGCTGGCGAGGGAGCTGACCAGGCAGGCGCATCTGGACCAGGGCTTGGCCACGCAGAACCAACGCGTGGCCGAGCGTGAGAGAGACAGAGCGTGCAGCGAACTGCTGGCCGCCGAGCGCGAGGTGGCGGCCGACAAGGAGCGCTGTCGCAAGCAGTTGGCGCGTGTGGAAGTCGAGCGCAGGAACATCCAGGTGGAGATCGACCGGCAGACGCAGCTACTGCGCGCGGAGAACACCAAGCTCGACAAGTCGCTGCGCTCGCTGACCGTGACGGTCACTCGCCAGCGAGAAGAGCTCGAGCGTGCAGCTTTGGGAGTTAGCGAACTCAAGGCCGGGGCTCTTCGAGTCGCTGGAGAACGAGACGACTTGGCGGCGGCGTGTGCGACGCTGCAGCAGCGAGTCGATGCGCTGGAACAGGAGCGGCGAGACGCTCATCGAGCGTACCGAGAGCGCTTCGAGGCGAAGCTCGAGCAGGAGTACGCAGCAGACGCAAAGGCGGTGCTCCAGGCTGTAGTGAGTACCTGGAATATGCTCCAGATCTACCTGATGCAGTTGAGGAAGGGAGTTGAAGGCGTCGAATGGGTCGACAGCGTCGGAGAGGAGCCGTGTGGAGAGGACGACGACTGCCAGCCGTCTCAGTTGACTCTAGCGCGCTCAAGCTCGTCGGTGGACCAATCGCAGCCTCGCATTGTGACTCCAAGCGCTGATGGATCCCGTGCGACTACGGCGGCTAGTTCCCTTCCAACGCTCCCATCCAGACCAGTTGTGCTGCCGTTCCTCCGCGACTCGACTGGCTCTGTGGCAAGCTCTGTGGCAAGTGAAGACGCCCCGGCGTCCAGATCTCCGCTCAAGTCGCCGCTCAAATCTCCACGACCCGGCTGGAACACTGAGACCGCGCCTCCCGCGGCGAAAGACCGACTTGGTACGGTCTCGATGAT
Source organism: Phytopythium montanum (assembly GCA_023338065.1). Taxonomy (NCBI): domain Eukaryota; phylum Oomycota; class Peronosporomycetes; order Pythiales; family Pythiaceae; genus Phytopythium; species Phytopythium montanum. The sequence continues at coordinate 8,221 of JAADXY010000444.1, forward strand.
TCGTTGCGGTCTAGATCAACAGCTGACGCGCTGTTGTGGCGTATCAGGTTCGCTCCCTTCCGCCCCAGCGTTGGAGAGCGCCATTGCTGCCCACCTCGCAACGTTGGAGACTGGCAACCGCGTCGAGGTGGTCCAAGTTGGCCAGGTAGTGGCGAGTCTACTGACTCTGACAGCGTTCACCGACGGGTTCCTCGCGTCGCTCGTGACGTGGGTGGTCGACAGCATCCGTCTGATGAGGTTCGTGCCATGGTGGCGGAGACACTTGTGAAGAGGGAATAGCCGATTTCTGACACTCAAGGCAACGATGACACACCACAGGAAGCAGATCGACGCGCAGAACAAGATGATCGAGCGCAAGGACGAGCTCCTCCGGCGGCTCACGCACCACCGACAGGAGAGCGCCAAGAAGCAGACGCCGGCCAAGTTCCGTGAATGTTCAGTCCGTCCGCTACTGTTGTGAGTATCTACTCCTTTTCTCGGCCTATCGACTGGCGGGAAACCGGAAGAGCCTCTCCGCTTGCGTGAACGACTCGGACGAGCTTGTCTCGCTCCTCCTTCGAGTGCGCACACAGCACACGGCGGCCTGAGGTAACGAGCGATCGCCGGCTTGGGTTAGACCTCACACTCTTTCCAGCATACTCAACTGAAGTTGAACGTACGCGGGGAGCTGGGCAAGTACCGGCGGGAGACGTCGAAGAGAACGACTGGGTACCAGTCGTGCGGGATGTGCGATGACTCGGCCTTGGAGCACTCGCCGACCGTGTTGGCCAGTACCATCGTTCCCTTGGGCGGACAGCCAGCCTTGGCGTCGCCTCCCGACTGAAGAATGACAGCATCAGACTCGCTACCGCGGTCAACAACCCGTCAATGGCGACGACGCACCTCCCAGAACTCGAGACGACCGCCTCGCACGACGCAGTAGCGCTCCTGTGGGGCATTGAACACCGCGGTTGAGACCAAGAGAGTTGCATACCCTTACCCCAAGGAGTCCTTGGCCAGGACGGCAAGGGCTCACCTTCCACGAGTGGAAAATGCCGTCGCTCTTCCACAGGTGGCCGCTCCAGTCCGCTTGCAGCTTCTCGCTCAGCTCCTTGTGCTCGGCGCGCTTCAGGAACTCCTGGTTCCGCCAGTAGAAGACCTGCAAGGACGTTGACATTGAGGATGTTAGCAGTGTGAGCTTGACGCCAATTGTATGGAGACGAACGCCTCGCCTTGCGCATCTCGAGGTCGTTTGGGATGGAGCAGAGCAGGTTCTGCAGTCGGATCATGTCCGTGTCGACCATCTTGTGGAACTTCTGTGTGAACTGAGGCAAATAGGAGCGGTCAGATGACGTGGGGGCCAGTTACGAGGCCGCAGTGTGATCTGCTCACCCTCTTGGCGACCGACAAGGCGAGTAGGTAGTGAAAGGGGACGAGCCAAAGCCCGAGACACGCGACCAACGCCATGGCCAGCACCAGCAGCGTCTTGAACGGATGGACCCACAGCAGCAGGTTCTTGGCGCGCTCCATGGCCGAGCAGAAGGCGCCGAGCGTCTGCTGGATGTTCTTGGCCACGTCCTTGGCCTTGTGGTACTTGGCCACGAGCGACAGCTCCTTCTCGTGCTCCATCTCAACCATGCTGTACAGCGCCTCGCTCTCCACGGCCTCGGCCAGCGTCACGCGCGTTTTGGGGTCTCGCAGCACGAGCTGCATCCTCGCCACGACCGTCAGCGCTCCCTCTTCACTCGCCACGTTCGTCCATGTCGACCCTCGCCTTGTACCTGGACTAGTGCTCGAGGAGCGGACCGGAGTCGCCAGCACTAGCGCCTGCTCCTGCTCGGCCTGTGGTCCGCCAGTCTTCTCGTCGCTCACCAGCGTCTTGATCGCCACACGAGCTCGACCAAGGAGCGACGGCGGAGACGACCCATTGTCCTGCATGACGTCGAAGCGAACGGCACCGGGTGACTGGAGCCACGGGATCAGCTCTTCAGCGCTCGTCCGCGCGTTCACCTGCGCGGCTTGCAGCAGGCGGTAGCGGAACGCGTGCGAGTCGACGTGGCCGTCCGCGCGAGGCCACGGCTGCACGATGTCCTGCAGCACCACGTCCTGCTCGTAGCAGCTCAGGCTACGCGCCTTGTCCTTGAGCCAGCGCGCGTTCATGGCGCGGAAGGGCTCGGTCGACTTGGACTCTGGCTGCGCGAGAGCCCAGATCGGCGACTCGCTCTTCTTTGAGCACTCGGTCTGCGCGATCAGCTGAACGGGAATGTCCTTGTAGTTGGGCTCGTAGAAGACGCGCACGAAGGCGTCCGGCGGCGTTGGCGACCCGTTGGGAACCGTCAGTCCCTTGGCCGAGACGGGGACGACTCTCAGGGTGGCTGCAGGTCGGAACTCGCCTCGACGACAACTGCTAGGCCGCTCTTCGACCCACGTCTTGTGCACGCCTCCGCTGCGGAACCGACGCAGTGTGGCGACCAAGAAGACCACAAACGCGGTCATGAAGCACAGCGGGAGGTCCCCGGCGGGTGTGTGGAGACACATGAAGGTGGCCAAGCTCCAGACCGCGAGCGTCCGCAGTGGGTACTTCCAGTCGAGCGTCTCGGCGGTCCACAGCTGGACGGCCTTGAGGACCAGGAAGAGCTCGTCAAGCCGCTCGATGTTGCGCTGGACGACTGCCGGGTCAAACTCTCGCTCGTCGATAGGGACGAACGACACGTCCGGGCCTTCGACCGCGTCAACGATGGCAGCGTAGTCGTCCTTGTACTCCAGCAGCACCTGCGCTAGCCCGCACTCCTCGTCCACTTGATGCAGTGGGACCCAACGGAAGCCCTTCTCCGGCGACGCTCCCCCCGGTCCCAACACCGGTCGAGGCGGGTCGACAGTCAGCTCGGCGGCTTGGAGGACTTGGACGCCGTGGCAGGGCATCGACATGGAGCAGACGAGCGCGACGCTCGAGCCGTCGACCAGCTTGTGCGTCGCCCCGCCCACCGTCGTCTTGCGCAGCAGCTCGAGCTCGACGAGCGAGTACGAGCTGTGCACTGGCCACTCGTGCTCGAAGCTGATGTCATTGCAGTCGCGCAGGTCCAGGTGCAGCTCGTGGACAAAGTCCGCGAAGGAGACGCGCACGATCGGGTGGAAGTCTGAAGTCTGCGTCGCGCTGTGGCCGTGGACGCTGGAGCAGCGAGTGCTGCATAAGTGGAGCGACCGCAGCGCGAGTCGGAGATGGCCCTTGACCGTCTGCTTGCTCGACTCTGGAGGCAGCGTGTGCAGCTTGCCCTTCTTCGGCTTGTTGCGGGAGGAGGAGACGGAGACCGAGTTCTCGCCCAGACGTTGCACGTCGCGACCGGTTGGAGACTGCTGCGCCTCGGACCGCAAGCCCTGCAGGAGGTGGTGGATCGTCGGCCCTTGGACGACTTTGGGGTGGAAGCTCACGCCTAAACGGATGCGGCCGCCATGGATCTGGCCGGTCGAGTCGCCGACCGAGTCCATGGAGACCCAGCCGACCTTGGACACGCCGGGAGCGCTCACCGCGTCTTGGAGCGGCACCGCTGCCATCGCTGACGACCACATGACGAGGAGGTTAGCTATGGCATCATACCACGAGCTTGAAGACTTGTGGTGCTAGTTACAGACCAATGCAGGCCTTCCGCCCGAGAACAGACTCGTCGAAGACTCGGAGAAGGACGTAGACCCCGCGCTTGGTCGGGTCCGAGTGCTTGAGCACCACCGAGACGTCCGGCCAGATGAAGGCGGGCCCGGTGGCTGGAGGCACGAACGTCTGCGGCTCGTACGGCGCCAAGCTTACGGTCAGCGAGACCCGCGGGGACCGGAAGCCAGCGCCGGTAGTCAACCCCTCGGCCTGCAGCGGAGTGACTGTGAACGACCCGAGCCTGGCCGACACGCCGATGGATCGCTCGTATGACTGCAGTCGAGAGTTGAGCAACGTCGTGGACGCGGCGCTGGCGGATTGATACACACACAAGAGCATGAGAGACAGGGTTTGGACTAGAGCGAGCGAGGTCATTGACTGGCGCACAGCTCGGTCTGCGGGTCTCGACTACTTGTCGCCGACACGGTGTATGATCTGGCCTCGAGGATGTCGCCCTCCTGGACATCTTGGCCGACCAAGGAGCTGAGAGACAGGTCTGTCTGACCACCACAGCGATCGGTGAGCAACAGCCAGAAGAGTGAAGATCTGAAGCCTACGCGCCTTTGTCTAGCCGCGCGCTGCGAACGCCGACGACGGCACCCGCAAACTCCTCGTACGGATACTTGTCGTGCAGCTTGACCCTGCAGAGCGCTACCAAACTCCCGACAGTGTCCAGTTCCGACACGCGCAGTCTGACGTGCCGGTGCGCGAGCGTCACGACGCAGTGGACGAGCTGCTGAGGCGATGGCGGCGACGGTGGCGACGCCTCCGATCCCTCATCACGAGCGCTGGGAGACGCAGGGCGAGTCTCCGAGCGGTTCATCCTGCGCAATTGGTGCAGACTAGCAGTGCGAGTGCCCCTTCGAGGCAACAGCACGCTTGGTGACCCTCTGCTTTGGCTTTTGGTCGGAGACTCCAGAAGAAACGCTCGCCGTTCGTCGACATCAACGAGAGCTGATTGGAAATGAGTTCTCGCTCGGTTGGGGTACTGTCGGATGCACTATGGAGAGGACGATGCCGAGGTTCACTGGCCTTTGGACGGTGATCCTGGTGTCGGGAGGACTCGACCGGTAGTGTGGACCACGGCCAGCAACTTCTCGCGCTCGGCCTTGGTCCACACGCACAGAACCCGCCGACCTGTCGAGATAATGGCCAACAACAACCCATCAGAGACTGTTAGACGGCCGCACATATCGACCCAGAGCAGCTGCATCAACGTACGTGGAGCGTTGGGAGACGACAAGTCGAACAGCACGATTGGGTACGTGTCGGGCGGGAGCTGAGCCGTCTCGGCCTTGGAGCACTCCCCGGTGGCGTTGGACAGCACGATCGTCTTCTTTGGGGGGATGCCAGACTTGGCGTCGTTCACAGACTGGCATGGCGGTGAGCTCAACACGAAAGGGCCGAAACAGATCCCAATGCATCAAGCAAGACGCGCACCTCCCAGTACTCGAGGCGTCCACCGCGCACCACGCAGTACCGCTCCTGTGTGGAGGAGTACCAGCACGAGGCTGTGGTTCAGTACAATGCCCTACAGCACTTTGGGATGGCGCAGCATACCTTCCACGAATGTAGGAAGCCGACGCTCTTCCACAGCCGGCCGACCCAGTCCGCCTGAAACTTGTCGCCGAGCTCAAAGCGCTCCATTTGGTGCAGGAACTCCTGGTTGTGCCGGCGGAAGATCTGATTGATAGAGAGAGGGTCAGCGCTATAACGTTGCCGGGTCGAGCCAGAGTGAAGAAGCCCAACTCTTTGCATGTCGAGGTCGGTCGGGATGGAGCAGAGGAAGTTCTGCAGCGGCACCACGTTGGTGTCGAACTGGTGGAACTTGTACGTGAACTGCCCTCACCACAAGCCAACCGCGCGTCAATTCGAGATCTAGGAGTACCTCACTAAAGCACCAAGATAACAGTACCTCACTCGCGATGCAAGCCACGACGATGTACTTGATTGGGACCGCCCATAGGAACAGACTCGTGGCGATCGCCAGCACGAGAACTGCCAGCGTCTTGAGTGGATGAACCCACAGGATCAGGTTCTTGACGCGCTCCACCGTCGAGCAGAGCTGGCCCATGACCTGCTGGATGCCCGTGGCCACGGTCTTGGCCTTGCGGAGCTTGGCGACGAGCGTCAGTTCCTCCTCTCGCTCGAGCTCCAAGGCGCCGTGCAGCCTGACACTCTCCGCCTCTTCGACCAGCGTGATGCTCGTCTTTGGGTCGCGTAGAACGAGCTGGAAGCGCGCGACAAGCGTCGGACGGACTGCTCTCTCTTCAGTCGTGACTGTACCTGTTGCAATATTAGCGGGTCGGATCGGTACTGTCAACGGCAGCTCGAGCTCCTGTTTGGGTTGGGAACCTCCAGCTTTGTCGTCAACCACCAGCAGTTTGACTGGCGCTCGAGCGCGTCCAACTAGAAGCGGCGGTCGTGATTTGGTCCGTTGCATGACGTCGAAGCGGATGGCGCTGGGCGACTCGCACCACGGGATCAGCTCCTCCGCGCCGGTGTTCGGGTTGACTTGAGCGGGTTGCAGCATTCGATACTGGACTCGGCAGGTGTCATTGTCGGGAGGTGGGTCGTCAGGGGCCTCGGAGTTTTCTTTGAGCTGTCTTTGACCGTCCGACCTAGCTTCAGACTGGTCTTGTGTATGCTGCACCTCTACGGTCGGTGGCCACTTGACCTGCGTGACCAGCTGGAGAGGAATGTTCTTGTAGTTGGGCTCGTACAAGACGCGCACGAATAGCCCAGTTGCCGTCTCCAATCCGTCAGTGTTGACGCCGTTCACGGTCACAACCACAAACTGCAGCGTCGCCACAGGTCGATACACTTCCAGACGAGTTCTCCCCGGTCTTCTCTCGATCCAGTGCTTGTGAACTTGTCCCTTCCGGAACTGGACCAGCGTGGCTACCAAACAAGCCACCAATGCGGTCACCAGGTAGAACGGGACGTCTTCAGGCGGTATGTGGAGACACAAGTACGTGCTGATGCCCCAAGCGGTCACCGTCCGCAGCGGGTACTTCCAGTCGACCGTCTCGGCGTACCATAGTCGAGCCGCCTTGGCGATAACAAGCAGCTCTTCGATCCGCTCGACGTTGCGCTGGACGATCGCGGGGTCGAACTCGCGCTCTTCAGGCGGGATGAACCCCACGTCTGGGCTCGGCTCGCAGTCCAGGATGCCGCAGTAGTCCTCCTTGAACTCCCCCTGCACTTCAGCCAGCCCGCGCTCTTCGTCCTTGTGGTACAAAGAGATCCAGCGGTGGCCTTTGTGAGGTGGAGCGCCACCAGGTGACGCCTTAAGAGGCAGCGGGTTGGCTGTGAACTCGCAGGCTTGAATCACTTGGACGCCAAGACAAGAGACCGACCCGCTGCACACTTGGATGACGCTGGTCCCGTCAACCAGCTTGGTAGTTCCCCGACAAGCCTCCGACTTGACGAGGAACTCCATCTGGACGAACGACTGCAGGCTGTAAACTGGCCACTCGTGCTCGAACATGACGTCGTTGCAGTCTTGCGGGTCCAACTGGAGCTCGTGGACCGAGTCGACAAACGTGATACGGACGACCAGGTCTGGAACTTGAACCTGCAACGTGCTGTGGCCACTCACAGCGGAGCAGTCGTCGGTACAGAGGTGCACGGCGCGCACTTTGAGCATGAACTGGCCCAAGACCTTCTGTCTGCTCGGCTCGTGGACCAGCGACTGCAGCTTGCCCTTCCTTGTCTTGATGCGAGACGAAGACACCGACACGGAGCTCTTCCCCAGCCACTTGACGTCGTGGACGGTCGCAGACTGCTGTGCGGAGATCATCAAGCCCTTCAAGAGGTGGCCGACCGTCGGACCCTGCGTCACCTTGGGGTGGAAGCTCACTCCGACTCGGAGACGGCCGCAGCCAAGCTGCCCAGCGGACTTACCGACGGGATCCATCGTGATCCAGTTGTTGGTCGTCAATCCAGGAGAACTCAGTGCTTCTTCGAGCGGCACCCCGACCATCGCTGGCAGCAGTCGATTACCGGAGTGAGTGGGTCAGAGTGAGAGGTTGAGTGTACATCAGAGTAAGTCAACGTACCAAGACAGGTCTTGCAGCCGGCGGGAGACTCGTCGAGCACTCGAATGAGCACGAAGAGGTCTTCTTTGGCCTGGTCGCAGTGCCGGATCATCACTGACGCGTCCTGCCACTTGAACAGCGGACGGACGGCGGGAGACACGAACGTCTGGGGAGCGTAAGGCGCCAAGGCGATCGATAGCGAGACGCGTGCGCAGCGGGAGAGTAAGAAGCCTTCAACCTCGAGAGGAGTCACCGTGAACGCCCCGGGCTTAGCGGACACGCCGATGCGGTGGTGATACGACAACAGCAGCGCGTTGACCATTTGCTTGGGCGGCGCGCTGGCAGCAGTTCGAGACGCGGTCAGTGTCTTCAGAGGCAGGTGTGGATGCGGACAGTCAGAGCACTCACAGCTTCGGTTGAGTCGCTGCGTCGCTCTCCGTTGCGACTGTGAACGGCTTCGCCTCGAGCACATCGCCGTGTTGCACGACATCGCCGACAGTAGCGGCCAGGAGCAGATCTGGACGAGATCAAGGCTTGTCAGGTCTCTTCATTTGAAGAAGACGACGTCTAGCAACAGGCCGATCGCACCTTCGCCTAGCCGCACGCTTCGGACCCCGACGACCGCGCTGGACAATTTCTCGCCCGGGTACTTGTCTCGCAGTCGGGCCTTGGCGAGCTGCACCAGACTCCCCACCGAGCTCCGCTCCAGAACGCTCAGCCTCACGTGGCGGTGCGCCAACGCCACCACACAGCGCACGAGTCTTGGAGGCGGAGGCGGCCCGTCGGCGCCATCGACTGTCCCAGGGCTCTCCATTGTGGATATGCCTCCTCAACGCGACTCCAGGGCGTCACCTCCAGCCACAAAGTCCAATATTAGACGGAGCCTTCGACAACGGACACTGCCAGGACGTTGTTCGTTGATCCATTCCACGCAATGACTGGGCTACCTACGTCCACGCTCTACCGACTCGCGTCACTCTACTGCTTCTTGGCTTTCCTCTGGTCACGCAGCTCCTCCGCCACGGCCTCCTCGAAGATCCTGGCGATGTGGTTCAGCTCCTCCTCCTCGCTCGCAAACTCGTCCGTGCGGCGCTACAACGCGGCACAGCATCACACCACACACACAACCACCCAGTCGCGTTAGCTCGCATCCCATACAGTAGCTGAGAGAGCTGATGACGCGCCTCGGACGGCAGCAGTCGAGGCGGCGGCCGGTTGCGCGGCAACATCCGCTCCACTCGCCCACGGAGGTCCTCGGCCTGTTCCTCACCCCACAACCTAGCCATCAGCCCAACATGCCCGTACAAACTACTAGTATAAAGGAAAGACGCACGCTGCGCACGCCCAGCAGCGCGCCGACGCCGCAGACGAGCAGCGCGCAGCCCGCGACGGACATGACGGTGCCGCCCAGCAGCGCCTTGAAGGCCGCCATGGCGGGCGACTGCGGCCGGTCCAGGCGCAGCGCGCGCTCCACGGCCGTGACCTGGCGGATCACGGGCGGCGCGGGCTTGGCCCCGCGCTTGGCCCCGCGCTTGGGCGTTAACTTCTCGCGCTTGGCGAGCCGCTGCTGCCGCACGAAGCCCCAGTAGAAGCCTGCCGTTCACGTTGATGGTTCGTCTCTAGGGACTCGCGGGACTCGCAATGGGTACAGGAGGAGGAGGAGAAGACGCACCGCCGCCCATGAGCACCGTAGCACCCACCTGGATGGCCGTCGCCGCCCTGGACAAGCCGCCGTCCCCGCGTGGCGGCTCCTCGGCCCGATCGTCCGCCATGACCGTCAGTTTTTGATTGGGGTTGGCGCTTCATTTGAGTTTGAAAGAGTATGCAGAGCATGATACCCTCTCATCTATTATTTATGATGTTGACTCAACCTTAAGCTCTTGTATCGCTTTGTGTCGTCGTCATTCAATAAACCTCTTTGAACAATATATCCCTGCTCAGCAGAAAATCAATTATCTTGTGGCCCAGCAACGTGAGGTGATGCTAGCGCGCCGAGTGGCCACTCGCGCGCTCTGCTGGCGGCGCAGGGTCGCCGCCGCCGGCCTGTCGACGTCCGTCTCTTCGCGTCGGAGGCCGGACGCGGACCTGACGCGGCTCGCAGCGGCCATGCAAGCCTTCCACGCGCGGCACCAGCACTTCGCGGTCCCTTACCACTTCCAGATCCCGGACGACGCATCGGACGCAGCCAGCGACCCGTGGCCGGCCGAGCTGCGCGGCATGCGGCTCAGCACGGCCATACGCCGGTTCGTGCGCGTGAGTAGCGCCTCCAAAGGCAGCAGCAAGCTCGAGCTGGAGCGTGTTCGTCGCGAACTCGACGCCGTCGGGTTCCCTCGCATCACAGACTGGAAGCGGTTCCAGTGGGAGACAGTGACGCTGGCAGCCCTACAGACCTTCAAGGACGCCAAGGGGCACGCGCTGGTGCCGCGCAAGTTCGTCGTGCCAAGCGGGGACGCTAGTTGGCCTCGCGCCGCTTGGGGTCTCCGCCTTGGCGCGCAAACAGCCAGGTTGCGGCACAAGCAGGCCTCGCTGCCGCCATACCAGCTGGAGGACCTTGAGCACGTCGGCTTCGTGTGGGACGTGGCCGAGTTCAAGTGGTCCGGGCTCTTCCTGCCGGCGCTGCGCCGCTTCCGTGAACTGCACGGCCACGCCAACGCTCCACAGGCCTTCGTGGTCCCTAGTGGCAGCAACGTCGTCGACGAAAACGGGAGGCAACTGCCGAACCCGTGGCCCAAGGAGCTGCACGGCTTCCTCCTCGGCTCCGTGATCAACCACGTGCGCTCGTCCGAGAGCTACCAGACGCACGTGGAGCGCGACGGCGCCGAGCTGGCGCGCCTCGGCTTCTCCTTCAGCGCGTACGACACGGCGTGGAGCGACAAGGTGCTGCCGGCGCTGGCCATGTTCCGCGCCGTCTTCGGCCACTGCCGCATCGAACCGTACTTCGTGGTGCCGCACGCCGAGCCGTGGCCGGACATGACGCGCGGTATGCGCCTCGGGTTCGTCGCGCAGAACATCCGCGGGCGAGGAGACTACATCGACCAGGTGATCCGTGACAGCGACACGCTCGAGCGGCTCGGGTTCAACTGGAGTCTGACGGAGGCCAAGTGGCGCTGCGTCGTGCTGCCGTCGCTCTCGACCTTCGTCCAGCTCTTCAAACACACGGACGTGCCGAGGGAGTTCGTGGTGCCAGCGGCTGAGGAATGGCCCGAGCAGACGTGGGGCTTCCGCCTCGGAGAGTTCGTCGCGTTGCCGGCTCGGCGGGTTCGGTTCGCCGACTACATTGAGATCGACAACTGGCGGCTTGAAGCGCTCGGCTTTGACTCGTGGGCCAGGGGAGGCGTCGTCGACCAAGACGACCGAGACAATGGAGACGGCCGAGACAGTGACAGTGACAGTGACAGCAGCAGTGGAAGCGACAGCGACAGTGACAGTGATAGTGACGATGGCAACTCGTCGTGATGGACAGCGTGGTGACGATGAAGTCTACCGGCAGTCGCTATTTCTGTCCGGCGTCGCATGTTCAAACCGCCAGTGCGGCTGGACGCCTCCCGCCCTTTGATAAGCACGACCGAGGTTGGCAATGACGGAGAATCGCCCTGCCACCCGCGACGGCGTGACGCAGCTCGCCGGCAGCAAGACCCACATTGTGTTTGTACGCGACTTCGCGGCTCCGTCAACGCTCCTGCAGTGTGTACTCTCTTGGTATCTAACACTTGTCGTGGATCGGACCAACCAACCCTACAGAGGCTCCGGCAGCTAGATGACAGCTCGCCATGGGTCACCGAGATCGTGTGCTTCCTCTTCAACGCACAAGTACGTTGGCACAGCTAGCGCCTTGACTGGACGGACATGTCTGAGCCTCGCCCAATGTCCTCCACACAGGGGAACGTCCTGCAGGTGGCTCGTGGCCCCACACAACCAGCAACGCGATCACCCGGCTCCACTCTAGCCTCGCGGTCCGACGGCAGCGGCGGGTACTTCGGGGATGGCAACCTGCTGATCCGGCGCGCGGTCGCGAAGGAGGCCGCAGAGAAGGAGGTCGTGCGCTTCTCCCTCGACAGACTGAACGCGTCCGTCGAGGTCGTGGGCGTTGTCGTCTCGTATTTGGAGGACGCGATCGCGCGTCGACCGGCGCTAGACCCGTTCGCGCTCACCTGCGACTTGTGCGCGACGCCGACCGCGGACGAGATCGACCTGGAGGAGTTCGCGAGCGGCACAGGTAGCAGCAGCTCGAGCTCGCGGGTGCTGAGCCACGTGCACGACAAGAAGGCGACGGCCAACACGGCGTATGTGGTCGTGTGCAAGTTCTTCCGGGACAGACGAAGCCGCAGCGAGTGGTTCCTGCACTCTATCTGCGAGCGCGGGAGCGTGCGCAGCTCCATCAACGCGGCGCTGGCCGAGTGCATGCAGGTCTTCATGCTCGACATCATCCCGGAGATCGAGATCCCGAACCGCAACGGACTCACGAGCGTCGTCTCCATCTGCGCCGCGCTCTCGTGCGACGAGTTCCTGGGCATTGAGCGGTACTTCCCGGCCGCCGGACTGCACAAGCCGCAGTTCGCTCGGGTTGTCCTGTACTCGCTGCTGCTCGCACGGCCAGAGCTGCGGCACCCGGCACGTGCTGCTGCCATCGTCGCGCTGCTATTCGAGCTGTTCGAGCAGATCGATATCAACGGCGACGCCATGGTCGACTGGGACGAGTTCACCACCTTCTGCATATCGCTAGGGCTCATCGCGACGCATGACGCGCCGGCTACCGGCGACGACACGGCCAACGAGGCTGGCGCGTCTGATGGAGCGAGTGCCCACGCTGCAGCGCTGTACCAGCAGCAGAACCCGAGAGGACAAGTCCGGACGAGGTGCGTTGGCCAGTCAGTCAATGACGACAATAGGTGCACTAGCAGCTCACCCAACTGTACTGGTCTGTGCCTCCAGGTCGTTCTCGTACCAGATCGGCAGAGTCCGCACCATGGCGAGCCTGAAGCGCATCGCTGTGATCGAGAACAACTCCTCTCTCATCCTGGTACGTTACGCTATAGAGCTGCTTCGTCACCGAGCCAATCGATGTTTAAACGCCGTTGTTTGCAGATCTGCGACGCGGATTTGACGCTACTCCATGAGTTCAACTGCTGCGAGAGGCTAGCCGTGCCGCCTGGAACCGTCCAAGCGGTCGACATCGACCACATCCCACCCCGCAATGCGCTCGCAGTGGCCACGAGCGACTCGAGCATCTCCATCTGGTCGATCGTCAACGCGTCGACTGGCGCGTACGTGCTCGCGCTCAAGCTCTCCAGTCGGTACCCACCGCACACGATCAAGTGGTGCGCGCTGGCCCAGAAACTGTTCGTGTCTGGCGCAAAGAGCGCTCACTTGTGGAACATTGAGACCAAGCGAGCGACGACGCATCTACAGCAGCAATTCGACCACCCGCGCTGCGACCGCTTCTCCGACATCGTCGAGCTTGGTGGGTCTCCTGCCATGTTCGCGACCGCATCGTTCGACCACTGCATCACAGTCTGGCAGTGCTCACCGTCGATGTCGGGCCAAATGTCAAGCTGCGGCGACTCATCCAGCAGCTTTGACAACCCTCGGGTCATGTTCGAGCTCGTCGGTCACGCCCAGGCGATATTGACACTCGACTACCTCGAGCCCGTGTTGATAAGCACCGGGTTTGAGTTCGAAGCGTATTGCTGGAGCGTACCGATGCAGTCGCTGCGCACCAAGCTCTCGGGCCACCACCACAGTCTCATCGGCGCAAGATTTGTGTCTGCAGCGGGCAGTTCCGTCGCTGGAAGTGGCGACAGTGGCGTCCAAATGGTTGCAGTTGTCACGGGCGACCAAAGCGGTCACTTCAAGCTCTGGGACGTCACTCGCTGCGTTCGCGGGTACTCGAGTGATCTCGCGACGGTGCTGCAGTCGTTCGATACGCTTACACCAAGCTCCTCCTGCGGGTTCCGCATGTTTGCAGTTGGGTTTCCACCATCAGTGTCCGTCGCTAGCAGTGTTGAAGCGGACCAGAGCACCAAAGGCGACGACATCACCGGCGCAAGCGCCAAAGCGGCACACTCTAGCTCGCTCAGCTCGCTCTGTGACGTGATTGCCGGCAACTTCCGCTTGCTCCGCTTCCGCGCAGTCACGCAGTCCGAGGAGCGACGACCGCCCCACTGCGTCGTCTTCAACGCCGTCACCAACACGTTCGTCGGTGCCATCGGCAACAACGTCGCCGTGTGGAACGCCAACTCGGGCGACATGCTCGAGGAGCCCGTGAGCGTCCGAGACGCCGAGATCTGCGGCCTCGCGTTCGATCTGCCGCGCGAGCGCAAGCTCTTCGTCGCCACCAACGTGAGTCGTTCGGCTGTCATTGAGTACCGGTTGAGGTTACTGACTGTCGCTTATTGACTATCGACTGTTAGGACGGCGCGATTCGGCTCTACAACCCAGTGACAGGCGTGCTGCTGATGGTAAGTGAAGCGTTGGCGTGTGAGTTTGTCGACGGTCAGGCTCACACTTCGCATCATGACCGGGACTTCTTCTCCATTCAGAAGTCAAAGATCCACGACGGGATCATTTCGTCGCTGCTCTTCTGCCCTCACACCAACGTAAGTCGCTCTTGATGGTTCGTCACTGTGCCTCAGTGGTCCGACCGACTGACTTGGGCTTCTCGATGGCAGTGCCTCATCTCAACCGGGTACGACCGCAGCGTGTGCGTGTCGCTCTCCCAAGCCGGCCGCACTGATCTCGAGGTGCTGCGCACTGTCGAGAACGCGCACGACGCGAGTATCACTGCCTGTGCCTTCTCCTCTTCCTCGTCTTCATCAACACAGCCACTGGTGGCAACAGCGGACGAAGCGGGAGAGATCCATGTCTACGACTTCTCCAACATGTACCTGCTCTTCTGCTGCGTCGGCCACCGCGGAGAGGTCCGAGCGCTGCACTTCCACTGCAGCGCGCCGCTGTTGATCTCCGGCGACGTCTCCG